>LPNX010869554.1:11121-68488 GCA_001517045.1 Pseudotsuga menziesii | reverse complement strand
TTTTTTTTTTTTTTTTTTTTTTGCGAGTTTAAGTATATTGATTGTTTTTCATACATTGTGTTTTTTCTTGTGATTTTGCTAAGGAGTCCCAAGAGATATGGACTCGTCCTGCTATTCAATGGATTCCAAGAGACTCTTCATAGCTAAGGAATGTCTTTGTCCTCTATAGAAACAGGGTGCTTCAATGAATGGTTACATAGTATGGATATTTTCATTTTACCCTATTTTTTTTCAGGGATGATTTCTATGCTGAAAACTTGCATGATTTGGGTTTCCATTACAATGAATTGTATCTACGGCTAAGAATGCTTATGTGGATTTTAATATTATTTAGAGAATATCACCGTCATAACTTAATCATCAAACTAATACCTATTGGAAGCTCCTTTTTTGTTGTGATGGTCTGTTGGAATTGTGATTGAGAACTCAGTTTTATTGCTTTTTTCTATGGAAGAGCGATAGATTCATTCCAGAAAGGGGAACCATGGATCCATTTTGTTTCTTGGGATGGTCTGTTGGAATTGTGATTAAGAACTCAGTTTTATTGTTTTTTTCTATGGTAGAGCGACAGATTCATTCCATAAATAGGAACCATGGATTTTGATGTAGCTAGATTCATGGTCACGCAGAAAGAAAAGGAAAATGATGATACTCATACCCCCTACCCCTCCCCTTCCAAAAAATCATACAAGAAGGATATGGCAACAACTTTATTTAAGAATGCAGATGTTGCAGACAACAATTGCAGAATTCTTTCTTTCAAAGGAAAATCATTGACTGCTTCCCAGGTTTCACAATAATATGTGTTAGCTAATCTCCCTGTTGCCGAAAGAGCATGCATATACATTCCTCAGGTAAAGCTTGGATTTCATATTTCATTTCTAGTCATTTTCATTTGACATTCTATAAACATATTTGACTTTCATTGATGTTTACACATTATTTAACTAAGCCCTTGTCCTATTTGGATTTGTGTGAGAAATGGCTTGTGGTTGTACTTGCAGCATTATCCCATTTGGATGAATGTTTTACAATCTTTTTTTCTTTTCCACTTGCAACGATGAATTTTCTACCACATCCATTCCAATTTCTTAAAAAATTATCTTCACAGAATGATGCCATGAGTTATCTCAGCACAAAAAATTACCCTTTTGCAAACAAAGCCCTGGTTTTGTTTTGTTTTGTAAAACCATTGACATTTACCTATCTTTAATTATACTCTTTGGGGACCAGATAAACTACATAGTATTCGGGGTTTTTGTCATTAGTACACTGGAAGTGTCCATTTAAGAATAATTTTCCTTTGTCATGTTTTCTTAGACTATAAATTTAATGTATCCATGTTGATTGTAGTCTACAGGCACCAGCCATGTTGGATGCTTATTACTTGAATACACCGGATTAGAGTTATACCAACATTTTGTCAGTATCCCTTGGAAACAATGTATACTTGTGGGATGCTTTGGATAGCTCTATATCTGAGCTTTTGATTGCAGATAATGAAGAGGGTCCTGTTACCAGCGTTAGTTGGGCACCTAATGGGAGGCAAATTGCTGTTAGGATGAATAATTCTATTGTATAGCTATGGGACTCTGCATCTGATAAAAAGGTAAATTAAAACTTTTTATCTCTTCTAAGGTTTTCTCATTCTGAGATAATTATGGCAATCTCTAAATTCGACATGGATAAAATTACAGTTAAGAGATTTCGAAGGTCATGATGAAGGCATTGGTGCACTTGCTTGGAATGGTCCTATTCTCACCACTGGAGGAATGGATGGGATTGTAATCAATCATGATGTTTGTATGCATGAGCACATTGTTCAAAAATATATAGGGCATACCCATGAGGTTTGTGGATTGACATAGTCTCCTTCTGGACAACAACTTACAAGTGGGGGAAAAGACAATCTAGTCTACATTTGGGATAAAAGCATGGCATGTCATAATTCTTCCTCTCAATATGTACACAAATTAGATGAACATTGTGGAGAAGTCAAGTCCTTAGCTAATTATCTATGTTTACCTTTTTTTTTCCAGGACATATCATATCAAATTTAAGGTGAATTGTGCTCCCCTATCAGTGAGAATTTCTCTTGGAACTTCAAATCTAGTGAAAATTTCTTCAGTCAATATTTTTTCCACTGATTCTTCATTTTCCAATATCAATTCCTTGAAGTCCACCCATTTTGTCTTTTAAATACTGCCATACTTTCCCATTGAGTTTTCCAATATGCCAACTTGTCTCAGATGCCCCAGCTAAGTTTTCATCTGAGACCTTTTGTTTCAAGAAAAGGTTGTGAAAATATCTGCTAATTGTAAATCAATGGTGGTATGCCTTAGTAATTTTTGAATGTTCAATCTTATCATGGTATCTTTAATTACATAAAATTCATTTCTACACCCAAATCCACTAGATATCTTTTGGATCATACTTACTCCGATGTGTACATCTACTTTGGGGCTACCTTGATCAATGTATTTTAGTTTAAGAAATTTTCCTATCATAGGGTATGTGTTAGCACTATTTGTTTCTCCACATAACATGATGAAAAAGGTTAGACATAGCAATTATAGCCTAAAAATGCAGGAAAAATTCCATTCACAGGGTGGCCAAAAATTGTGTTAAAGAGGGTAACACATCTACAGTGGCGATCTAGAGACAAACCATATCGACAGAAATAATGATTTTTGCGAATACCATAAGTGCAATCCAAGGTTCCCTTGAGTTTTCACGGAATGACACTAAAGAGGACGTGGGTTTCAAGGGTTAGGATCTAAAGAGGATAGATCAACTAGAAAGATTGATTTCATTGAATCAAAATGTTCCTGGAAATATTGGTCCCTACATCTATGAAATGGGCTAAAGGGTGGTAACATGCAACAATGTAGATATTGTCAAAGGAAGATCTATGGTGGACGATTCCTCCACGAATGGGACATGTATAGGACAAAACGTCTGGGGGATTTGCGAAAATTTCAGTCCCGTATATCCTTCCCAATAAATGGAGAGTATCTCTCCATCCTTTCCATACAATTTTATTCTAGACCCTCCACCTGAGACCCCAGACATTAAGAGGCATCTTGATGGGCCTTGTGATGTCATTTCCAAGACCATGTCTTTTCCACAAGGATCCATTCCACCCAAAACCCAAATTCGATACATGCCTTTCTGGTTCCCTCAAATCCTTCATGATTTCCCTGTAGAATACTATAAATACCTCCCTAGGTTTGATAGAGAATTGGAAGGCCTTACAGTTGAGAAATATTTACAATATTTTGAATAATTTCTTGACCTTTTTGAGATAGATCATGATGATGTTTGTATCAGAGACTTTTCCCAATTCTTGCAAGGCAATGTCAAAAAATAGTTTAGATATTTGCAGCCAGAATCCATCAATACATGAGAGGCATTCTTTACGTGCCTTCACTTTGTCGCATACCTACTTTTCCTCTTGCACTTGTACTTCAATTTCTTCCTTTTGCTCTATTCTAGCCTAACAAAGTTGAAGTCTTATCCAGCTGACTCATGCTTGGAAGACGTCGAAGTTGTAGGGTGGCGGGAGCTACAACAAACCGTTTGATTTCAAATCCTAGGTTGTGTAGTTAATGTCAAGCTGATTAGTCCTTTCAACAATCACGCTCTACAATGTGAATTTTGTACCTTCTTTTGAAGGGGATTAGTGAAGATGCATGTATAGAAATCCCCAAAATTTAGCACAGGCGCTAACACTCATCATGCTCACCCTGCATAAAATATATTGTATCAAGATTACTCTACAATGTTATTATATTAGAATCATAAGATCGTACTCTACAATATTATATATTTTCATAAGAAAATATTTTGTCTGTCATAGCAAAACACACCATCGAAACTGAGCATATTGATAGAGTTCTAAAAGATAAGTAATAGCCCTATTTTATTTGTCCTAGCCAATAGGTCCAGTAGTCCGAAGCTATTTCCAAACATAATTCCAAATCTTATTCACGTTGATTTTTTTAATTTTAAAAAAATGCATATGCGTTATAACTTATTCATATCGCGTATGCGATTCATATTGCATATGCATTATAACGCATATGCATTTTTTCTTAACTGATTTGGTATGAGACTAAAAAAGAGTAATGGCATCCTTATCCCATTATAATACCATTTAGACACCCAATATTCTATCCATACGGTCTATGGGGTGGCTCATGGCCCAACATTACATTGGTTAAGAGGGGGGGGGGGATTCAAAGGAGGGAGAGGAAGGTGTAGAGGGAATCATGGGAGGGAGGGATGGGTAGGGGACATATATAGGGGGGATAAAGGGAGGAGAAATATAAGGGGAAGGGAGGGATGGATATGGGATATATATGAGGCGGGGACAGGAGAGATATGAGGGGTTGATGATTTTTTATTGATGTTTGCAAATGTACGGTCCATAGAATAGAAAAGATTACTTGGTACCAGAAATATTCAAACAAGTGTGTGGCCATCAGTGTAATGAGTTTTTATATGTGTATTAAATATTTCAACGGTTTTCAAGATTTAGTAATTAGTATTTATAGTAAGCAGGAGAAATCTCATTACTATCATCCTCCTCATCATCATAATCATCATCATAGCCATATTCATCATGATCGTCATCATCATCATCATCGTAATTGTCGTCATCATCATTGTGATCTCCATCATCATCATCATCACCATCATTGTTCATCATCATCATCATCATGATTATCATCATCATCATCATCATCATCATCCTCATCCTCATCATCATCGTACTCATCATCATCATAGTCATCATCCTCATCATAATCATAGTCATCCTCCTCCTCCTCATTATCATCATTATTCATCATCACCATTCCATTGCAAATGCTTGAAAATAAAATCAAAGAAAAGTTTCCATTAAACTCATCATCATCATCATCATTGTTGCTCATCATTGTCATCATCATCATCATCATCATTGTTGCTCATCATTGTCATCATCATCATCATCCTCATCCTCATCCTCATCATCATCACCATCATTTTTTATCATCATCATCATCATCACTATCATCATTGTCATCATCATCATCATCATCATCATCCTCATCATCATCATCATCATCACCCTCATCCTCACCATCATCATCATCATCATCATCGTCATCATCATCACCGTAATTGCTCATCATCATCGTCATCATGATCATCATGATCATCATCCTCATCCTCATCATCATCATCATCATCATCACCCTCATCCTCATCATTATCATCATATTCATCATCATCCTCCTCCTCCTCATCATGATCATTTTTCATCATCATCGTAATCATCATCATCATCGTAATCATCATCACCCTCATCATCATCATCATCATCATTATGGTCATCATCATCATCATCATCATCACCCTCATCCTCATCATCATCATCATAGTCATCATCCTCCTCATCATCATCACCATCATTGTTCATCATCATCGTCATCATCATCATGGTCGTCATCCTCCTCCTCCTCCTCATCACCATCATTGTTCGTCATCATCTTCATCGTCATCATCATCGTCATCATCATCATCATCACCATCATCATCCTCATGATCATGATCATCATCATCACCATACTCATCATCATCACCACCATCACCATCATCATCATCATCATCATCATCATCATCCTCATCCTCATCATCATCATCATCATCAACAATCATTGTTCCTCATTATCGTCATCATCATCATCATCCTCGTCCTCATAATCATCATCATCATCATCATCACCATCATTGTTCATCATCATCGTCATCGTCGTCATCATCACCATCCTCTTCCTCCTCATCGTCATCATTATCACCCTCATCCTCATCCTCATCCTCATCATCATCATCATCACCATCATTATTCATCATCATCATCATTGCCATCATCATCCTCATCATCATCCTCATCATCTTCACCCTCATCCTCATCATCATCATCATAGTCATCATCCTCCTCCTGCTCATCATCACCATCACTGTTCATCATCATCGTCATCATCATCGTCATCGTCATTTTCATCGTCGTCATCATCATCATCATCACCACCACCACCACCACCATCATTGTTCATCATCATCATCATCATGATCATCATCATCGTCATCGTCATCATGCTTATCATCATCATCGCCCTCATCACCCTCATCCTCATCCTCATCATCATAGTCATCCTCCTCCTCCTCCTCCTCACCATCATCATCCTCATCCTCATCATCATATTCATCATCCTCATCATCATTATCATCATCATCGTCATCATCATCATCATCATTATAATCACCATCATAGTCATCATCATCCTCATAATCATCATCATAATCATCGTCATCATATTCATACTATTGATGATCATCATCATCATAGACACTACCATTGTCCAAGGATAGGTTTGGAGGTCTTAACCATTGGTATGGGGTCCATTGTCAGGTTATAGAAGTTTAACATTTTTTAGTCCAAGTTTGATATGCATTTGATATTTAATATTTTAATATTTGATAAGCATAGATCAGTCAAGTTCCATATTTAGTGAGCACTAAATTGTATATGTGATATATCGCATATGCACTAAATTGCATATGTGATATATCACATATACATTTTGGAGATCACGTAAAAAAATGACCGTTATTAAAAAACATTGTATCAATATCGCATATGCGATAAAACGAACATGCATTATATCACATATGTGATATATGTTATATAAAAAATGTTGGGTTGCATGTTGTGCGCGAGTTTTACTATAGCAAAATACATAATTCTTCTAAACCCGCACATAGAGAACTGTTCAACCAGTAAGTTATGAGATGGAACTAGGGTTTAGTGACCTCTTTACAAGTTATGAGATGGAACTAAAAACACATGGACATGTATAAATTGGAAAACAACTAGGGTTCAATGAACACCAAATTAAATGCTATCACTAGGGTTGACAAGTTATGAGATGGAAGTAGGGTTTAGTGACCTCTTTACAAGTTATGAGATGGAACTAGAAACACATCTGCATGTACAAATTGGGAACCAACAAGGGTTTCATGAACACCAACCTGGATGCTATCACTAGGGTTGACAAGTTAGGAGATGGAACTAGGGTTTAGTGACCTATTTACAAGTTATGAGATGGAACTAGAAACAAATTTACACATACATCTTGAAAACCAACTAGGGTTTCATGAACACCAATTTGCATGCTATCACTAGGATTGACAAGTTATGAGATGGAACTAGGGTTTAGTGATGAGAGAATACCTTTCTAGTTCCTTCTCTTTACAAGTTATGAGATGGAACTAGGGTTTAGTGATGAGAGAATACATTTATAGTTCCTTATCTTTGCAAGTTATGAGATGGAACTAGAAACACATGGACATGTACTATAAATTGGAAAACAACTAGGGTTTCATGAACACCAAATTGCATGCTATCACTAGGGTTGACAAGTTATGAGATGGAACTAGGGTTTAGTGACCTCTTTAGAAGTTATGAGATGGAACTAGAAACACATGGACATGTAAAAATTGGAAAACAACTAGGGTTTCATGAAAACCAAATTGCATGCTATCATTAGCGTTGACAAGTTAGGAGATGGAACTAGGGTTTAGTGACCTCTTTACAAGTTATGAGATGGAACTAGAAACACATGGACATGCACAAACTGGAAAACAACTAGGGTTTCATGAACAACAATTTGCATGCTATCACTAGGGTTGACAAGTTATGAGATGGAACTAGAAACACATGGACATGCACAAACTGGAAAACAACTAGGGTTTCATGAACAACAATTTGCATGCTATCACTAGGGTTGACAAGTTATGAGATGAAAATATGGTTTAGTGACCTCTTTACAAGTTATGAGATGGTACTAGAAACACATGGACATATACTGTAAATTGGAAAACAACTAGGGTTTCATGAACACCAAATTGCATGCTATAACTAGGGTTAACAAGTTATGAGATGGAACTAGGGTTTAGTGACCTCTTTAGAAGTTATGGGATGGAACTAGAAACACAGGGACATGTACAAATTGGAAAACAACTAGGGTTTCATGAACGCCAAATTGCATGCTATCACTAGGGTTGACAATTTATGAGATGGAACTAGGGTTTAGTGACCTCTTTACAACTTATGAGATGGAACTAGAAACACATGGACATGCACAAATTGGAAAACAACTAGGGTTTCATGAACACCAATTTGCATGCTATCACTAGGGTTGACAAGTTTTCAGATGGAACTAGGGTTTAGTGACCTCTTTACAAGTTTTGATATTGAACTAGAAACACATGTACATGTACATATTGCAAACCAACTATGGTTTCATGAACACCAAATTGCATGCTATCACTAGGGTTGACAAGTTATGAGATGGAAATATGATTTAGTGACCTCTTTACAAGTTATGAGATGGAACTAGAAGCACATGGACATGTAGATATTGAAAACCAACTAGGTTTTCATGAACACCAATTTGAATGCCATCACTAGGGTTGACAAGTTATGAGATGGAACTAGGGTATTGTAGGGTATGATGTTATGGTACATGTTATGTTATTATAGGGTATTGCAGGGTATGATGTTAGTATTGTAGGGTATGGTATGGTATATTAGTATGGTATGGTATGTTAATATGGTATGATGTTAGTATGTTATGTTATGGTATGTTATTGTATCTTAGTATGGTATGATGTTAGTATCATAGAGTATTGTAGGGTATGATATGGTATATTACACATGCATGCATGAATTAGAAGTAGAAACACATGTAAATTTAGTGTAATTAGGTAGTGTATGACATGGAACTAGGGTTTACAAGTTATGATATGGAACTAGGGTATTGTAGGGTATGATGTTAGTATGGTATGTTATTGTATGTTAGTATGGTATGATGCTAGTATCAAAGGGTATTGTAAGCGATGATATGGTATTTTACACATGCATGCATGACTTCGAAGTAGAAACACATGTAAATTTAGTGTAATTTAGGTAGTGTATGACATGGAACTAGGGTTGACAAGTAATGATATGGAACTACGGTATATTAGGGTATGATGTTATGGTACATGTTATGTTATTATAGGGTATTGTAGGGTATGGTATGGTATATTAGTATGGTATGGTATGTTAATATGGTATGATGTTAGTATGTTATGTTATGTGTGAGAAATTTGAACCAAAAAGTGAGTAATTCTAACCACGGGAGAATCTAGGAGCGTTATTGAGGTTCACAGATCAAATTTGGGTGCAAGATTCATAAAAAACCATCAAATTACAGTTAAATTACACACAATGATAGTTGGAAACAAGATAATTTTTTACTGTCTAAATTTGAAATTATTATTAATAGGTTTATAAATACATCATAATATTTTCGAATGGCTTTGGAAGCCAATTGTGAGCAAAAATCCCAAAATTGCCAAATTGTCATCAAACACCCTAGGTGGGCCAATCTCGTCCCAAATATATCCAAATGGCCATGAATTGCTAAAGTGGCATGGATGGTGTGTGCTAGTTCAATGATTACACCTTGGATAGTGTGGGTGTGGAAAACTGGATGGTTTAGACTCTCAATGCAACATTAATTGCAGTAAATCAAGCCAAATTTGTGCAAAATCTCACTCTAGCGCCCCAAGTCAGCTTGCTTGTCCACATTCAATGAATGGGAGCACATAAGTAATGATGGTTGTGCATATGTGTCTGGATGACTAGGCTGGAGTACGCATGTGGGTCATTGAACCTCAACTTGACATGGCATATGTCCACCTAAGCACCCCTAGTCCACCTCATAGTTGATTAAAGATTAAAAAAGCAATAAAATTGACTAATTAGTGTAAATAAGGTACTAATGATAGATTAACGTTCTAAAAAAATCCCTTAATCCAACAACTAAGTATGCTTACAAAATGATGAAGGCCTTAGAAACAATGGCTTAAGTCACCTCAAGTACATAATCAGAAATTTCAATTTTTATTTGTCCATGTGAAACCAAGGAAAGAAGGAAAACCACATGGGAAAAACCTCCCCTCAAGAATGGACATGGGGCTGTACCTGCAATGAGATAACAAAAAATTTCCATCCTTCACTCATCCTAAGAAAATATCTGAGGTAAGTGAAGGTATTCTCAGTGAAATCCTTGGTAAAAATGCGTGCAGTTTGCTCGGTGGATGGGCAATACTGCAGTGAGATCACTCTGTCATGCACTAAGCACCAAATGTAATGCATGTGAATCTCTATGTGCATTGTCCTATGCCTCTATACTATATCAGTATATATCTTGGTGGCACTCTGATTATCCACCCAAATGTTGGTTGGAGAATCAATTGTGACACCAAACTCTCGAAGAATTCCCCGCAACCAAACACACTAAGTTGCAGCATTGACTGTTGCCCTGTATTCGGCGTTTGCTAATGAAAGTGAGATAATGTGTTGTTTCTTACTTTACCAGCAAATAGGACCCTCAACAGACATCAATACAAAACCTGATGTTAACTTTTTGTCAATTGGATCACCAGCCCAATCTGAATCAGAAAATCCAGCTGGTTGAAATGAGGAAATAGCTTTGTAGTGAACTCCAAACTTCTTAGTTTCCTGGACATATTGAAGAATTATTTTAGCTGCATTCCAATGGAGCTCATGTGTCTGGCGCATGTGTATTTCTACAGTACTCACAACATAAGACAAATCAGGTCTTGTATGAGTGAGGTAGAGCAAGCTTCCCACTAGTTTCTTGTAGAGTGTGATATCCACCATTGGGGAATTGCCAAATTCATACAATTTAATACCAGAAAGAAAGAGAGACTTGGCTTCCTTACACTCAGCAATGTTAAAATTCTTCATCAGGTATGAATCATATTGTGGCTGAATCAGCATGATTCCCTAACCATTTTGCTCAATTTCTAGGCCCAAAACTTGCCTTAGCAATCCAGGTCTGTCATAGAAATTTCACTGTGCAAAGAGTTCTCAATTTGGCTAATTGAATTGGTGCAGAAACCTGTAATAAGAATATCATCAACATAAAAAAAACTGACTTTCAAGTTAACATCATTTTGCTGCAAATACACATTAGGGTCTGATTTGCATCTTGTGAAGCCAATTTAAAGCAAGAAAGCATCCATTTTTGCATACCAAGCCCTGGGGGCTTGCTTGAGTCCATATAGTGATTTTTTCAGCCTGCATACCAATAAAGGATCCTCTTGCAAACCTTCAGGATGCTGCATATAGATCTCCTCATATAGTTCACCATGCAAGAAGGCACTCTTTACATCCATGTGGTGAACCTCCCAACACTTACTAGCTGCTAGTGCAAGAACTAGTCTAATTGAGTCCATCTTTGCAACCGGTGCAAGGTATTTGTGTAATAAACTCCATGGACCTGAGAATAGAACTTAGCCACTAACCTAGACTTGTGTTTTATATGAGAACCATCAGCAACAAATTTGTTTCGGTAGACCCATTTACATTGAAGAACTTTCCTCTTGGGAGGAAGGGGAACCAATGCCCATGTATTGTTCTCATGGAGGGACTGGAGCTCATATTCCATTGCTGACTTCGATCTTGGGTATGTAGAAGATTTGTGATATGTATGTGGTTCATAACTGATCAGCATGTAATAGTGCTCAGCAAGAGTACTATCACCAGCAAATGAATCCTTACTAGTTTGTGATCTAGTTCTCCTAGGCTCTTGAGAATTGCCTACCGATTCTCCAGATTCTTGCACAATTTTTTCATCCCATTTGGGGCTATATAGTGAGTCATCTTCAGAAATATCATATTCAGAAACATTCATATCAGAATTATCAGAAAAAACAAAGCATGTTTCATCACTTACATCTTCGAATGGTTGAGGAGAGGAGCAATCCCCCGGTGCAAGTTCAAAATATGGAATTGGATCTTCTTCGAATTTGACACTCCTTTCAAAAAACGTTTTTCTAGTGGATGTGTCAAAGATATTGTACCCTTTGGTGTCCTCACCATATCCAACCATGAGACACTCCTTTATTTGTGGCTGGAAGGATTTCCTCTTCTTTGAAGGTATTCTTGCCCATGCTTTTGTCCCGAATATCCTGAAATTTGAGACATCTTGTTTTTCACCAAACCATGCCTCGTAGGGTGTCATCCCTTTCACTGATTTGTGGAAGGATATGTTCTGAATGTGATTAGCACATCTGATGGCTTCATCACATAGCTTGGGATTAAGTTCCCTCACTCCTATCATGCAAGTTACCATCTCTTTCAGAGATCTATTCTTTCTCTCTACCACACCATTTTGCTGTGGTGGGTAGGGAGTTGAGTGTTGCATTTGGATGCCACACTCCTCACAAATTTGCTGTACATTCTTATTCACATATTATTTTCCATGATCAATCCTAAGGAATTTTATATTCTTCCCACTCTGATTTTCTACTAGTGCTTTCCAAACTTTGAGTTGCTCAAACACCTCAGATTTTAATTTCAGAAAATACACCCAGCAAAATCGAGAGTAGTCATCAATAAATGTAAGCACATACCTAGATCCAGCATATGTGGGAGTGGGTAGTGGCCCAATCAGATCATAATGCACCAATCCAAGTTTTTGTGGTTCTCTCTTTGCCTTCCCTTTCTCGTATCTCTGCTCAAGATTCTTCCCAATCACACATCCAATACATGCTCCAGTAGATGGCTGAATTTGTGGAAGACCTTCCACCATTCCTTCTTTGTACAATGTTCAGAGAAATCTGTAATTCATGTGGACAAATTTCTCATGCCATAGTTTGGAAATTTCATTGGCATGTGAGTGAAGTGCTTGATCACTGGAAGTAGGGAGGAAATTAGAGAATTTGTACATTCTCTCATGATGATCAACATACCCAATTACAACAACTTGGTTTGTTGAGATTTCAAAAATCTTTAAAGAGTCAGGAGTAAAGATTACTCTCTTTGGATCTCCTATATGGGTCATCCGGTAGATTGACAAAAAAAATTCTGCAAGGTCCAGTACATACAGTACATCACTGAAGAACCCATGGTCGAAATCAATTCTCCCAATCCCTTTGGTTTGGAGTTCAGAATCATCTCCCATTCAAACTGCTGGGCCAACATTTGAACTCATGGAGGAGAAGAATTCTCTCCTGGATACCATATTCTTGGAAGCACCTAAATAGATAATAAATATGAGGAATTAGAAGTACCTTCCACTATTGCATGAAATTTCTCCTTTCCTTCACTTGAACTGGAGTTTCCATCTTTCCTCCTAGCGCTATCAAGAACTGGAATGCCGTTCTTCTACAGTAGCTGGGCCATGGTGTCTATGGTTTTCTTCATGCATGAGATTTATAGATGCCATCCATTGTGGAAATAAGAGGATTTGGCCTTCTCTTTTCCTTAATTCTCCTTTTCCTTGGGTTGATTCGTATCTCCCTCACCAGATTTGGGTTTTTTTTATTTCTTCTTGACCGGTAACTTCGAATTCTTGGACTTGGGTTTTCCCTTTGCTAAATTCAAAACCCCCACTGCTAGTGCTTGATCTTTGGTCTTGATGGAACCCATTTGGACCAATTTGTCCTACTCTTGAGTGAGTGACTCCATGAAACTTTCCAGACTTGGCATTTTCCAGTTTCGAAGGGTGAGTTTTCCAGAGTGAAATGTGCTCACAAAGACTAAGAACTTTGGCCCCAACTTCAAAAGTATAGACAAGATCAGTTGATCTTCCCTCTTCTCAATCCCACATTGTTTTAACTGCAATACAGGTGATTTGAACTAGGTGAATAAGTCCTGGATTGTATCATAGTGCGATGGGCTCAAGCTTATCAGCTCATTCTCAAGCTGGTGACCATGTAGCTCATCAGTTTTTCCAAATAGAGACTCAAGTTTCTCCCAAACCTCCTTTGGTGATGTAAAGCTATCAATATGGAACAAAAAATATCTTGATATGCTCAAACATAACAAACCATATGCTTCATCCAATTTGTTAAAAATATTGTCTTTTTCCATAGCAGAATTTGGTTCCACTTCAGTGCCCATAGTAACTCTGAAAATCCCCTTGGCTCTCAATTGAATCACCATCTCTGCCTTCCATTCAAAGAAGTTGAAAGGTGTTATCATTATGTGGGTAGCCTCCATTAATTCCTACTCTGATGGTGGTGAAATTGTTAACTGGTTTACACTCAACAATTCGATTTTATCTAGAATTCACTAACAAAGCAGCTCAAATCCACTAAGAATTTGGTCTGCAACTCAGAAATATCCAACCATATCTGATACCATGTGAGAAATACAAACTATAAAGTGAGTATTTTGAACCATAGGATAATCTAGGAGCATTAGTGAGGTTCACAAATCAAATTTGGGTGCAAGATTCAACAAAAACCATCAAATTACAGTTAAATTACACACAATGATAGTTGGAAACAAGATAATTTTGGACATTATAACTCTGAAATTGTTATTAAAAGGTTTAAAAATACATCATAAGAGTTTTTAATGGCTTTGGAAGCCAATTGTGAGCAAAAATCCCAAAATTGCCAAATTGGCATCAAACCCCCCTAGGTGGGCCAATCTCGTCCCAAATCTCTCCAAATGGACACAAAGTTCTGAAGTGGCATGGATGATGTGTGATAGGTCAATTATTACACCTTGGACATTGTGGGTGTGGAAAAATGTATGGTTTAGACTCTCAATGCAACTTTAATTGCACCAAATCAAGCCAAATTCGGGCAAAATCCCACTCTAGCGCCCCAAGTCAACTTGCATGTCCACATTCAATGAATGAGAGAACACAAGAAATGATGGATGTGCTTATTTGTCTGGATAACTAGGATGGAGTACCCATGTGGGTCATAGAACCTGAACTTGACATGGCATATGTCCACCTAAGCACCCCTAGTCCACCTCATAGTGTATTAAAGTTTAAAAAAGCAATAAAATTGACTAATTAGTGTAACTAAGGTACTAATGATGGATTATTGTTCTAACATTATGTTATGTTATTGTATGTTAGTATGGTATTATGTTAGTATCATAGGGCATTGTAGTGTATGTTATGGTATACTACACATGCATGCATGACTTAGAAGTAGAAACACATGTAAATTTAGTGTAATTTAGGTAGTTTATGGTATGGTTATGATGTTAAAATTTTTAGGATAGCCATAATGTTAAAATGTTGATGAGTCATAAACTCTTCCTTTAAGTATTGGAAATTCATACTACCACACTTGTGAACCACACATATCATGTTCCAATATCAAGTCAACCATATATGTATAAATTTGAACCTTGCTTTATATTATATATGTATACATATAATGTTACAAAAATTGGCATGCCACATGGCCATAATACAAATAAGTGGATCAAACTGTACATCTGTGTGTATAAAAACAAAAAGTTACATCTATGTATCCCCCCTATACAAAAAGTTACATCTAGTTATCCCCCCTTTCGTTGCCACTGCCAATGTCTTCGGAGAATTCTAGCTTTCTTTTCTGAGTGCTCATTGGTGATCCCCATTGTTGAACTAGAGGGATAGGTTGCATCAGTGGAGACTACAGAAAAACCAAAATTTGTAAGTTAGTTTACCAACCTATAAAAATTCTATGTACATTTGTTCAAATTTCAAACCAATATAACATTTTTGCTTATTGTACATGAGTAATTAATGGTGGGTCGTGGTGCCTCACTAGAAGTGACCTTGATTGGGTGCTCTTCAAGCACCACTTGCTCAATATCAAGATGCATAAAGAAAACATATATTCCAATGTCAAGCACCAAATCAGAGAAAGCAATACATAAACGTACCTGCTGGCTTGTCATAGGTGGGTCACCGATTTGGTGCTCTTCAAACATCGGTGCCTCACTAGAGTCCTACATAAAGTAACATATGTCAATTTCAGATAATAAAAAGAATTAGAAACATATATACTACATCGAGGGAAAATTATGTTTTCAAAGAAAGAGAAACATAAATGTACCTGGAAGGGGGGAAGAGGTGGGTCGACAACAACCTTGCTTTGGTGCTCTTCAAGCACCACTAGCTCAATATGTTGATGTAATTATAACTTTGCAATGTATTCACTTATATATCTTATGTATTGTACCCCGATGTTTATTCCAGGAAGTATCTGTAATGTAATTGAGTCATGTCATGCCCTGATGTTACAATCGGGAGATTCAATAATGTAAACAAGTCATGTAAAGTCATAGAGGGTATCCCTCCCTATTGTTCAAGGGTTAAAATCCCCGTAGTTGTGGGGCCCTAGGGTTATTAGACTCTCCTACAGAATTCGGCCCTAGTGAGTTATTATTAAGTTAGGGATTAGTATAAATAGAGAGTGATCCTCTCTATTTATCACATATTCACTCACACTCAGTTGTAGTGCATAACTGAGAGAGGAAGAAGATGGGACAAGAGAGAGAGAGACTATTAATGTTTGGAGATCATCTTACTATCTTTGGTTTCTAATTTTGGTGGTGATTCTATCTCTCAGGAAGTTGCGGGGTTTTCTCCTTTAGGGTTTTCCCGAGGAAAATATTTGTATTCATTATCTCTTGTGATTGATTGTTGTGCTTGTTATTCTCTCAGATAATATTCTAAGATAATACTGTCTAAATTGATAAAAATTTAAGATGATATCAGAGCTAACCTAAGAAGAAGACATTGTGCAACTGCGGAAGCTAGGGATTCTTACTTTTTGGGTCTCTCTCCACAATCTATCAGCAAAAGGAGGCTAGACTGAACCTCAATTGAAGGGCTCATCTTTCTGTCGAAACAGAATCTAATTATGAGCATTTTTAGTTTTTGACCTACCACTACATTGGGAAATTAGGGCTTTTCATTGAAGAGGGTTTTTTGAGTGAGCCTAGGATAGGATTTCTCTCCTCCTCAAAATTGAAGTTTAGAGACAAGAATCAAGTTTTTTGGTTGGGTAGAACTCTTGGAAATTCAAACCCTAATTTTTCCTAGCCAAAAAACGAACACCGCAGAAGATCATCTCTAGATCCATTTTTCAGCTTCTAAAATTGGTAAGATCTAAATATTTTGTATTTCCATTTGATTTTCTCAGTTAAGATGTCTCATCATACCAATCTTGATGAAAATATTGAGGGAGCTGATAACTTATAAGATTCGAAGTATAGGATCTCCGTGGTTTTGGAAGAAAATGAGTTGACTCTTACATCAATGAAGAGGTTCTGATTCTAGAGGGAGATGAGGCTAAGGCCTTACATAAAAGGAAATTGGTCATGGCTAAGAGGATTATTTTTGATTCAATGAAGGATCACCTCATACCACAGGTGTCCTCCCTAAAGACACCTAAATCTATGTTTGATTCCCTGACCAAAATATTTGAAGGAAGGAACATAAATCAGAAGATGAATTTGAGGAATTCGTTGAAGAATTTGAAGATCCAGAATGTGGAGACCATACCGTCATACTTAACAAGAGTCTCCCAATTCAAAGAACAACTTGAAGCAGTGGATGAAGAAGTGGACAATGCAGAAATTGTGATGACTACCTTGAATGGACTCCCTAGATCATGGGACTCTTTCATTCAAGGGATTTGTGCAACAAAGAATCTAGTCAAGTTTAGTAGGCTGTGGAAAGAATTCTCACAAGAAGAAGCTCGAATAATATCTCGAGAAGAAAAGATGGGAAGTGAAGATCAAGCTCTCACAATACACTCAGAGAAAAGCAGAAAATACTTTCATCACCCCAAAGGTAAGCATTCTCACCAGAAAGGTAACTCAAGAAAACCAAACAGAGATTTATCTAATCTCATATTCTTTACTTGTGATGAGAGAGGACACTATGCCAGATATTGTCCTAGGAACAAAAATGTCTCTCACAAGAAGAAGGGAAACAAAAGAAGACATCATGCTCATGCTGCAGAGGATATGAACCTTCCACAAAGAGAATCAAACAAGAAAGTGATGATTCTTCAACTAATGAAGAATATGTTATAATTTTCTCTCTCAAGGGAAATACCACACATCGAAGCAATGATCGGCTAATAGACAACGGGGCTTCCAAACATATAATGGGATTCAAAGAATCCTTTGTGAAACTATCCGAACATGAGTCACCTCACAGGGTGAAACTTTGGGATGACTATCAGTATCCAATAAAAGGTAGTGATGAATCCTCCTATAGGCTAGACTCTAGAAAGTCTATGAAGATGAAGGATGTATTGTTTGTACTAGGACTAAAGAAGAATCTTCTCTCCATATATGCATTGGATGAAAACGGAATAAGGGTTTCATTTGTAGATGGTCAATTTCTTATTAGGCCAAAGGGAAAGACTATAGATGATGCAGTAGTGATTGGGGAATAAGAAGGAGGACTATACAAATGGAAAGGCCAACTAGAGCAAGCTTTGGTCCATGACTTAGTAGAACCAAATGAACTTTGGCATAGAACGCTTGCACATGTGCACTATAGAGCACTACCACTTGTAAGAAAAGATGTTGAAGGTCTTCCAGAAATACAAACAAAACATGACGGTGTATGCAAAGGATGTGCGAAAGGAAAGAACACAAAGAAGACATTTCCAAGTAGCGAGAGCAAGGAAAAATGGATCTTGGAAATCATACACTCCGATGTATGCGGTCCAATGTCATCCAATTCATTAAGCAGGTATGTATACTATGTTTCTTTCATTGATGATTTTTCTTGGAAGACATGGATATACTTCTTGAAAAAAAAGGATGAAGTATTCAACAAGTTCAAGGAATTCAAAGCCTTGATCGAGAACTACACAGAAAAGAAGATCAAAACTTTTTTATTAGATAATGGTGGAGAATTCACATCAAATGAATTCAAAGAGTTATGCAGATATTCAGGGATTAAGACCAAGTTAACTACTCCATATAATCCACAGCAGAATGGGGTTGCAGAAAGGAATAATATAACGATCATGGAAGCTATAAGGGCAATTCTTCATGATCAAGATCTTCCCATGCATCTATGGACATAAGCTTCTAGAACAACAGTGTATGTATAGAACCGTACTCCACACAAGGTACTCAAGAACAGGATACCTGAAGAAGTATTTTCTGGCAAGAAACCAAAGGTCATCCATCTCAAAATATCTGGCTGTCCAGTATACATACAAATTCCCAAAAAAAAGGACAAAGTTAGATCCTTCTGGAAAGAAGGGTATATTTGTGGGATATAGTGAAAGCTTGAAAGCTTACAGAATATACTTCTCGGGATTCAAGAATATGGACATTAGCATAGATGTAACATTCTATGAAGATTCAACTTAAACAAATCCAAAAAGAGACCAGTTGAAGACTCTGAATAAACAGAAGTACATAGAATTCAAGATACAACTATGAACAATGAAAATCAAGATCAAGATCTAGGAATAGAAGAACCCCAGGAACGTATCGATCCACCCCAAGAGAAGAATAATCACAAGAGGAAACCTGCATGGGTACTATAGGTTATCCAAGGTGCAGAAAGATATGGGGCTCTAGAAGAATTACACAAAGAGAGGAAAAGAACTGGGTCATGCTCCGGTTATGTAGCCCTATTATGTGACATCAATGATAAAGAACCTTCCAACTATGAAGAAGTGGCAGACAAGAAAGAATGGAAGGATGCTATGATCAAAGAGTATCATCCAATAATGACAAATGATGTCTATGATGTTGTCCCTAGACCAAAGGGGAAGTCTACTGTGACTTCCAAGTGGATCTACAAGATAAATCATGCTACAGATGGCAGCATAGAGAAATATAAATCAATATTTGTGGCTCATGGATTCTCCTAGAAAGAAGGAATAGATTATGAAGAAATGTTTGCACCTATAGCCAGATACACTTCCATAAGATCAGTACTTGCTCTGGCTGTAATGATGAAATGGAAGATACACCAGATGGATGTCAATACTGCTTTCTTAAATTGTGTAGTAGAAGAGGATGTGTATTTGGAGCGGCCACTCAATTTTGAGACACATGACAGGGAGACTTATGTGTGTAAATTGAAGAAATCCATGTACGGTTTGAAACAAGCATCTAGGACATGGTACGGTGAAATTGACAGCTTCCTATCTAGTTTGGGATTTACCGAGAGTAAAGAAGATTCGATCCTTTACTACAAGGTTGACGAAGGAAACCCAGTGATAATCTTACTATATGTAGATGATTTGTTTGTAACAGGTGTGGATGGGTTTATTGTTGATATGAAGAGGAATCTTGCTGATGAGCTCGAGATGAAGGAATTGGGTATGATGCACTACTTTCTAGGCATGGAGGTGTGGCAGAATGCAAATGGAATCTCCCTACGACAAGGAAAATATGCATTAGAGATCCTAAAGAGGTTCAAAATGATGGACTACAAGGCCATGATGACACCTATGGCATCGAACCTGAAGCTATTGAGTGATGCTTCATCAGAGAAAAAAAATTTCTATCATTTTAGTGTTTATGTATTTGTAACATCAGAATGTATTCACTTGTATATATTATGTATTGTGCCCTGATGTTTATTCCAAGAAGTATCTATAATGTAATTGACTCATGTCATGCTCCGATGTTCCGATCGAGAGTTTCAATAATGTAAACAAGTCATGTAAATTCATTGAGGTTAACCCTCCGTTATAATTCACGGCAATAGTCCCCATAATTGAGTCAAAGTTAACCCTCCTTATTGATTGGAGGGAAAAGTCCCCACAGTTGTGGGGCACTAGGGTTATTAGACTCTCTTATAGAAGTCGGCCCTAGTAAGTAATTGTTAACCGAGGCCGACTTGTTGGAGTGGAAAAAAAGTGAACAGAAGAATATAAATAGAAGTGAGGCTCTCCTCATTTCTATACATCACACACACACTCACTCACTCGGGTGCATGAGTGAGAGAAGAGAAGCTCTCTCAAGTGAGAGAGAGAGAGAAGAATTATTGGATATCATCTTTTTTGTCTTTGGGTTTTACTGTTGCCATTGGTGCTCATTTTATCTCTAACGAAGTTCTTTGGTTTTCTCTTTTATGTTTTCCCCGAGGAAAATTCTTTGTGTCTCTTGTCTCTTTTGTTTATTGTTGTGCATGTTATTCTGTCGGATAAGATCCTAAGATCATATTGCTTAAATGATAAAAATCTAACATGGTATCAAAGCTAACCTGAGAACAATACTATGCTAGGCTAACTCTCCATTGAAGGGCGCATATTTCTATCGAAGCAGAATTTGATTCCGGGCATTTTCAGTGTTTTTTGCGGGAAATTAGGGATTTTCACAGAAGAGAAATTTTTGAGTGAGCCCATCATAGGATTAATCTCCTCATAAAAATCTAAATTTATAGACCTGGGTCAATATTTTTGGTTGGGTGAAACTTTGGGATAGTCAAACCCTAGTTTGACCCCGGGCCTGAAAAAAACCCTAAAATACTGAAACTGATAGTTTTGTTATATTTTCTATATCGCAATATTGGAGAAGGCCCAAGTGCAAAAACATTCATAGGTCGAAGATAAATTCTTGATTTACACTTTGTCCACGTTTCAGCCTCATATTTTCTATATTCTAGGAGATATGATTCCTCCAATTTAGGGTTTGAGCCTCTCCCAGGATTCATCCCCAAAAAGGAAACATGGGGAGAATTGCTATATCTCGGCCTATGAAGGTCGAAATGAAATTTATCAAGATGTTATAGACTGGGAATGGACTGTACTTTCTACAGTAAAAATTTTAGACCCTGACGATGAAACAGTGACATGTGGCTGCCCATACAACGTAGCTATGCTGAACAGTCCTGAAACAGGTCACTTTGGGAAAAAAATCATAAGTATAAATTAGTGAAACCAATTCTGATGAAACCTATGGGGTTGGAACAAGGAAAGAAAAGGATACCATAGTACAAAATTTCAGATATAGAGCAGCACTTTCAGAGATACCACAGAAATAGTATCAAGAATTTCTGCAGAAGAAATTGGTAAACTAGGGCTTCCTTTTTCGGGAGCTTCCCTCCACTATTTTCAGAAAAGGAGTACGTTGGAGAGATCACCTTTAAAAGGTATTTATTTCTATCCAATCAAATCTAAAAGATTCCAAGTTTTGAAAATTAGGGTTTCTCTGACAAACCCTAGATCAGCGAGCTTCGAAACAAGGATGGACACCTCAAATCGATAAGATCTAATCTTTTGCTATTTACATTTAAGGTTCTTCTTTCAAAATGTCTAATCACACCAGCTTGATGACAAGCTTGGTGAAACTGACAAATTCCAAATATAGAAGTATTGGATCTCACTCGTTCTTGATGAAAATGAATTGGACACCTACATAAGTAGAGAGGTTCTAGTTCTAGAGGGAGATGAGGCTAAAAGCCATTAGAGGAAATTTCAATTTAAAATGGGCCTTCAAAAAATAATAAAAGTTCCATGTCATCATGTATTATCCAATCAAAATGATTTAAAATTAAAAAAGGGAGCACCTCTTAAACAATCTTTTAATATAAATTTGGGGATAGGTATCATAAAAAAAACTACTTTTTTTGTTCATATTTTTGACATATATCCTTGTGTTTTTACTCAAATTTTGATCGAGAGAGATCATTGGATGTGGAATTAAATTCCACATCCAAAAAGTATCCACTCGACATACTTTTGATGGGCCCCACTACCCAAAAAACAAGAAATACCTGAAAAAACATGATGATGATGTCATAATCATGTTTTTCAGGTATTTCTTGTTTTTGGGGTAGCAAGGCCCATCAAAAGTATGCCGAGTGGGTACTCGTTGGATGCATAATTTAATTCGGCATCCAACAAGATCTTCTAATTGAAATTTGAGTAAAAACACACAAAGATATGTCGAAAATACGAACAAAACAGTAGTTTTTTCTTTTCTTCCTCCAAAATTAATAAATATTATTTTATTATTTTAATTATTATTTTATTAATTTTCCTTAGGAGGCCCATTTTGAGTTTAAATTTCCTCTAATGCTTACACAAGAATAACTTGGTCAAGGCTAAGAATATCATTGTTGATTCAATAGAGGATCACCTTATACCACAAGTGTCTTCCCTAAAGACATCGAAAGAGATGTTTGATTCCCTGAGCAAGTTATTTGAAGGAAAGAACATAAAATCTAAAGATGAATTTGAGAAACTAGTTGAAGAATGTGAAGATCAAAATGCAGACACCATACAGTCATACTTTACGAGGGTCTCTCAAATCAAAGAACATCTTGAAGCAGTAGAAAAAGAAGTGGAGAATTCAAAAGTTGTGATAACCACCTTGAATGGCATCCCAGGATCATGGGATTCATTCATTCCAGAAGGAAGTGATTTCATTTAGCAGACTCTTAGAAGAGTACACACAAGATGAAGCTCGACTCATAATAAGAGAATATAATATGGGACCAACTAAATATCAATATTTCATGATTCAAAGAAGATACCTCAAGCGATGAGGAATATGAAGAACTCAATCCTTGAAGAGCCTCTTATCCATATTAAGCATTTGGATAATAAATGATGCTCTTGTGAATGAAGAATATGATGAAGCTGAAAGAAGGTGTCTACCCATGAAACAAATAAATATAACTATTCAATTGTCATTTCATAATATTGTTTGGTTATGCATTTGTTTATATTCAGTTGATGTATTATGCATGATAGAATGTTTGCATTAATGATAGTATACTACTAATATGCATGTGATGGGTAAGTAGCCCATGGTGCTATACAACTCTCCATTGCTACTTATCTAGAATGAAACCTCTTTGCTGACATATTGAATTAGTGCACAATCTCAATGTTGTCCTGGTAGAGATGGAAGGAATCTAGAATGTTTTTGTGAGATATGGATGAATGTTGTATTGGCTAAAATAGTTGCATGATCATATATTTATGCATAAGAATTTTTCATTATGAATATACCTTATGAAATGTTTCTGACCATACAACTGGTGCATATGACTTGTAGGAAATATCGTGTACAATCACCTACAAGCAAAGAAGGTTGAGACTTGCTCCTAAGAACAAGTGACGACAATTCGAGAAATAATCCAAGATGAAGAATAATATGACGAATGCAATGACATCATCAATGAAGAAGTAGCCAAGAATAAAGGAAAGACCAGTTCAATAAGAATGATGTATAGGATGTAGTATTGAGACCTGAAGGGAAGTTCATAGTTCTATCATGCAGTAGATGGAAACATCATGGGATACAAGGCAAGATTCATAGCACAAGGATTCTCACGAAAAGAAGGCATAGACTACAAAGAGACATTTGCAGCCATTGGAAGTTAAGACACATGACAGGCATACTCATGTGTGCAAATGAAAGAAGGCCTTGTATGAGTTCAGAAGGCACCCATGGGATAACACATACATGAGGAGCTTGAATATCACCTAGAGTGATGAAGATCTTAACCTTTTCTACAAGGTTGAATATGAAATCCTATAGAGGATGACAAGCTCAGAGATGGATGTGAGATGAACATTTTCAAGATAAAGGATATTGGTATCCAGTGACCCAAGATGGATACATAGAATATTAGTATCAGAAGAAGCTACTTGTCACTCTAGTACATAATGTTTCAGTGCATAAAGTATGAAAGGCAGAGGGAGAATGATGCTCCGCTTTAGAGGGAGTAACTGCAGAAGATCCCGAGGTTCGACATGGTACGACAAGATGGATAGCTTACTAATGACTCTAGGATTTACTGAGAGTAAAGTGGATTCCAACATTTTATTCAAGGATGAAGGTGGAAGACCTGTGATGTTGCTATTATATGTCGATGACTTGTTCCTGACAGAAAAGAGGAACTCATTAAAGTTGCAAGAAGGATACTTGCTATTGAGTTCGAGATGAAGGATTTGGATATTATGCACTACTTTCTAAGCATGGAGGTGTGGCATAATGTGGATGGAATATCCCTAGGACAAGGGATGTATGCAGTATATATCCTAAAGAGGTTTAGGATGATGCACTACAAGGCCATGACCACACCTATGGCATCGAACCTGAAGCTATTGAGTGTTGCTTCATCAGAGACGGTTGATACCATGATGAATCATCAGATGATTTGTTCCTTGATGTACCTCACAAATATGAGCAGGGATGATTTTAAGGAACCATACTTATTTAAAAGTGTATAAATGTTGGAGAATATTACCAATTCTTAAAATGCCAACTATAAAAATGATTGGCGATATTTTTCCGAAATTATTTTAATTTCCAAGGATGTTATATCGTTTATATAATAATTTGGCGATTTTTAGGGTGAAATTTTTTTACCCGATCAAAATTGGGCGAAACAGGGATTCAAAAAATGCAAAATGGCGAATCTTCTTTGGGAGAAAAACATGGAAAAATACCCCACTGGGCTAAAAGTTTCCCCTAAAATTATCCCTGAATATGAGACCAAATATTTGATTTGCTATGAACACATTGAGAGATGATCCAGATCAAGTGATGATCCAGAGTTGATAATGATCTAGTGATTCTCTAGATCAAGTGATGATCCAGACTTGATGATGAAGATGACTTGAAGATGACTTGATGATGATCTAGATGATACAGAGAAGAACACTTTTGCTGATAAATTGTGTTAAGAGAATACTTTCTAGTTAAGATGGAGTGTTGATGTATTTGTAACTTCAGAATGTATTCACTTGTATATATTATGTATTGTACCCCGATGTTTATCTTGGGAAGTATCTATAATGTAATTGAGTCATTTCAAGCCTATATGTTCCAATCGAGAGATTCAATAATGTAAGAAAGTCATGTAAAGTCATTGAGGTTAACCCTCCATTGTAAATTGGGGCAATAGTCCCCACAATTCAGTCAAGGTTAACCCTTCTTGTTTATCGGAGGGAAAAGTCCCCACAGTTGTGGGGCACTAGGGTTATTAGACTCTCCTAGAGAATTTGGACCTGGTAAGTAATTGTTAAGTGAGGCTGACTTGTTGGAGTGGACATAAAGTGAATGGAAGAATGAATCTACTCTAATTAACACAAGTTCCTGTAAATCCCTTGGATGGGACCTTATCCAATATCATCACAGTACTAAGAAATACTCAGAAATAAGTGAAAATAAGTTATTTCTTGATTGAATGTAGAAAATTGGCCACATGTAAACACATCCTCCCTATAAAAAAAAAATTGAATGTGATAACATAATCGTATCAAAAGTCGAACAACTTTAATATTTCTTTTCTAAGCTGATGAAATAAACAAAATTCCATAATTAACTTAATCAGAATCTATTCTAACTAAAAGATTTCATATAACTTCATCATGATTACAATGATGAGCATTAAGGCATAGTGTATAGTAACCAACCCCTTTTCATTGTGATGAGTATGTTGGTTGTGACTGTGACTCCTCGCTAAATGATAGTATTTTGTTGTTAGAGCTTGAGAAATATTTCCCACTAAATTGTAGTGTAGTGTTCTTGCATAGCGTTGCAAACAAGAATTTAAAATAGGTAATGTAAGTTTGGATAGCGAAATAGGTTTCCCCAACTAGAACTTGGTGCTCGTAGAAGAAAGGGGTTGTAGTGAAAACCATGGAAGATTAATATTTTGGCCAAGTTTTTTCCATGAGTGTTTCTTGAGTAGGTTTAGAAATTTGAAGTGTTAGGAATGCACAATGGTGTTCCTAGAATCACAAGTATTATACTTCATGATGATTAAGGTGAATTATTCCCATGGTTCACAGAGTTAATCTCTTCTCACCACTCCTCTCACTTTCAGATATTGTTCAGTAAAATTGGAAAATTTCTTTTTGTCCTTCTCTACTAGATATTTGTCCTCCTTATCTTGATTCATGCCCTTGGGTAATCTAGTGACCCTAGTGAATACATCCTCATTTAACTCAATCAAAAGCCCCTTTACCAAAATTGTGTAGGTGTTTTCATCCACCTTTTTTTACATTTCTAGTGAATTCATCTTGCATCGTGAAAACATTTAGTTTCTTTTTGGTTTCTAAAAGGTTTTGAGTGGTTCGTAGTTTCCACCTAACAAAACACCCTTCCATTTTTTTGATATTTTCCTCTGCATTTACCTTTACAAGGATTCCAAATGAAAAATATAATATCCACTCTATTAACAAAGAGGACGGAGAGAATGAACAATATTCCATAGAAAAAAATCTAACATCGCCCATGAAATACTTGTATGCTCATTACTTTGTCTTTCCCCTTGATTTCATAGTATTTCTTGTGGTTTTTTTCCTTCGCACTTATCAAGTGGACGAGTTTATTTAAATACGTACTGACCATTTTTCAGATGTTAACGATGAGTTCTTTGATGTTTTCACATGCTATATTCCTTGATTGACTTGATTGTTAATTTTTTATGGTAAGCATACTGGATGTAGAAAGTTTTAGTAGTTTGTAAAAATCCTACAAATTGTAAAAACATTGTAGGTGCATTTTTCTAAGTGAATACTGTGCTTCTTTAGTGGTTGATAGTTTGTTGATTGCATTGATTTTTGCACTCCTCATGGTGAGGATTAATTCCATTGTTGGCCTGTGCATGGTATCATACAAATTATGTAATTCCTATAAGAATGATTTGCATTCAAAAGGTATTGGAGCAACAGGAGTAGTCATTTTTTAACTTATTTTGATTTTTTTAGCTTAATTATTTATTGTATAAACTAGCGGACTATGTCATTGAAGTTTTCAATTTGCCAACCTATACTATATGAATAAACTTAATTTGTCATATAAGAGTTTTTCCTTTTTCTTTTCTTTTTAGATTGGTAGACTACCTTGTTGAGGTTTTCAATCTACCAACCTGTCTCAAATGCCTCAACATAGTTCTTCATCTAAGAATTTTTATTATCTTTTTCTCTTTTTTTCCTTTTTTTTATTTTTTTTATTCCAAATCTAATTAAGAGGAAAATGGGGTATTGATGCCTTGTATCAAAGTTGAATTTATTTCCTCTAGGGTTTTAGTGAACTCTACTTTAGTTAGGGGCTTCGTATAAAGCTTTAGTCTATGCCCATTGACCAATATTGGGACTTGATATTCATCTATTGTTCTTATTCTCATTGATCCATTGTCATATAATTTTTCAACTTGGTAGGATCCTAACAATTTGGTCCTCAATTTCTCTTTAAATTCTTTAAAACTTGAATCATAGAGAAGATCCCATTCTTCTTCTTTGATGTCTTTCATTTTTATGTACTTTTCATGCTATGATTGTCTCTAATGTTGGATTTGATTTTTGTGATGTAGGGATTTCTACCTGAGCTCATCTAGATTTATGAGTTGTAGTAGTGCTTTATTCTGATCTATTAGAAAATCTATGCTAACATCTACTTATGTTCTTAACGTTTTAAGTTTAAACTCAATGGGAAACATGGTTTTCTTAGCATAGAACAATTCATAGGGAGTGAAATATATGGTGGTGTTAGCACTGGAATTGAACCAAAGGTTATGAAGGCTCGTTCCCAAGTAACAACAAAACCACTTTCGAAGAGAGAAATGGCCTTTTTCTCTTTCGATAGGGATCTCTCACCAAATATTAACAATGCCAAATATGTACAAGTGAAAATATGAATTGTTTGTAAGGGTGGTTGAAATAGAGCATAAAACCATTGGGAGATGGAGTCAAGATGTGTAGATGAAACAAATATAACTTATGCAAGCGATTTTAACACAGAGGCAAGATAGCCATTCGATCATAGTCAATTTGTAATTGTCTAGTGGAAAAGGAAGAGCAATAACAAACCATTAACATAGAGCATTAAAGAATGAATTATGTATGAACTTTAGAAGAAAGCTTTAGTGGATATCTAAAACGATAGAGGTAGCATAGTATGTATGAATTCCAAATTGTTATACATTTATTTCATACATGAAATAAAACATAACGGGGGAGATAAACTGGAAAACATTCACATGAGAAAGGAAGAAATAGACTGTAACACAAACAACACATGAATCCATGTGAAAAACACCGACTTCGGCTCTGCAACTTTATTACAAAACTATTGAAAGCATACAACACATAGTTACATTGGTTCCAACCCTTTCTCCTTCTTCAGGAGGTAAATTTATAGTATATTTGGACTTCCTAAACTAACATTCGAGAATCAAAATTTGTTACAACTGAAGAACAACTTCTAACAAACTCTAATGTGGCGTATCTGCCATGATTTACATAAAACTAAAAACTTAACTATGGAGTGCGGGAGAAAATATGTGTAAGAGCCTTTTATGTATCCTCCGGTTGGTGACGGTTGTACAAATCTCTAGGAGAGGTGATCATCACAAGGGTGTGTCCACGAATAAATTTTCCTGCATCATTGTCATTGCCACCTCAATGGTTGTGTCCTAAACGTGTTCGACCAGTATTGTTGAATTGACCTCCATTGATCAGGACTAGGAAAAGTCACGACAACCATGTCAAGTGACTATACTTTGAGTTCCATAGTTTATGTGTATGATGCCTCGGGTGCTTTGGCACGGGTGGGTTTAAAATCAAACAACAGTTCGGATTCACTGGCCAATTTATCGAAAACGATCCTGCCTGACAAGGATTGTTGCATGTCTTAGAACTTGCTATTGTCTAATTGGAAACTAACCAATCGCTTTAGATAATATTTCTAAGAAAATAAGGGTCCCTTTTATTCCTAGAAGAAAGGAATCCCTCTGTCTACCAGTGGCTTAAATAACTAGATAAACTCCTTGACCTTGTGATCAATAATTCCAATTTCGGTCTCGACAGTGTCTAGCATCCTATGTTTAGCAATTACCTTTATAGGCCCAGAGATGATAGAAAGTCTGTTTTGGATATTATACCAGTTGGCTAGATCATCTGACAAGGTGCTTAGAAAATCAACATCATTTTTTGCTATCACTGTGGGTCCTTTCTGCATTTCTCCTAATACTGTCAAAACCTTTTTCTTTGCCTCTGTCAAAGCATTTTCCTGATATGCAATGAAATCTATATAATGTCTGAACTTGTTAGCTTCTGCAATGATTTGATCCTAGATCAAATTTCTAGCGCCCTATAAGGCCAATTTACCGATCATCTGTTGGCTTAATTTGGCATTTTGTTACGTCAATTCTTGACATTTCTCCTCTATATTTTCCTTTTCTTGTTCCTCCTTTGCTTTTTCCTCCGCTAGCTCCTTAATCTACTGCTTTAACTTAGTAAGCTTTGTATCTTTGAGGCCTATTTGGGACATCACCTTAGAAAGAGAATTGGTGTTTACTTCTCCAACTACATTTACTGGTTGAATTGCAACTTCTGTGCATCTCCTAAAGCTCTTTTTCCTTTGTTGCTAGTGTAGATTTTAATTCCTTTTCACTCTCCTTTAGACTCTTGGTATCCACTTCCCACTTCCTTTCCTTCTCCTCGAGATTCAACATCTTGGCCTTGCAATCTGTAAGATCAATGTTCAATGTCTCTTTCTCTTTTTCGATTTCAGCCAACTCATCTGTCTGAGTGAGCTTGGTAGAAGGGATTTTCAACTTCCTTTTTAGTAGTTGGATCTCTTTTTCTTTCTCATCTAGCAATCTTTGAGATAAAGCTCCCTTATATGTTGGTCCATCAATTTGTACTGATTCATTCTACAAATTGTTAATTTTGATCTTGAGGGCCTTGTTTTTTACTCTTACCCTCCTCAAAAGAACGAGAGTTTTTGTTTTACTTGCCTCCAGCTTGGATATCTGTAGTGTCGCTTTCAGTAATCTAGTATTCAATATGTCACTGACCTCTCTGTTAAGGTGTATTATATCAGTAGTGGGAACATTTTTGATGTTCACATTAACCTTTGACACTTTGTTTCCTACTGTTAAAGCCAGGCTGAGGGTGTCTGTAGCATGATCCCTCACAATATTCAATGCCACATTTGGGTAGGGAAACTATATTACTTCATTATACAGCTTCGATGTCTCATTAAAAAAATTTTCAGACCATTCTCGATAAGAGTCTAGCCAATATTCTTTAGAGGCATGCCTGTTTGGATTCTGTCCATAAAACACATATTCCTGGATCTATAACTTGGTTGTTTCAGGCTCTTCTTGTTTTTGTTGGTCTTCTACATTTTTCTTCTTCATTTTCCCTTTCGTATTGCTCCTCTTAACCTGCACTAACTACCGTTCTTGTTCTATTTTCTTCTTTTTGGGAATGCTGCCAGTATTTACCTCATTAGTCTCCATGGGTTTTGAAAGTCCTCTTTTCATTGAATTCCATGAATAACTGACCAACGATGAGCCATTCCCAGCCATTGCAACTACTTTGGAGAGCTCCATTTGGGGAGAATTGTCCCATGGCAGGGGTGAGATAGAGCTTCATTCTATGCTGCTATCCATTGTGGTAGAGTTAGGGAAATCATACCAATTGGAAGCTTCTCTAAGATCGGGTATTTCAGTGTGCTCAAAAGGCTTACTCTTGTGAGCCTTCCTCCTTTTGGAAATTACTTGATGTGGGTCGTAATTTATAGCTTGTTCTAAAGAGAATTAAATGCCTTTGAGTAAGTTACCAACTAGTGGAAAAGTAGCCCTGGTCTTGACTCTGTATGGCCCCACCTCCTAGGGGAAAATAATATTTGAGCTCTTCCTAGAATTCAAAAAGTGTTCTTCTTCAATAGTGAGTCTTTTCCTGATTAATTCCAAGGAGAAAACCATGGCAGTTAGAAAGGATGGTAGGATGAAAGGTTGATGCACAAAACCATATAGCCTTATGATTGTTCCAAATTCTATCAAGAACCAGTCTCCTATCATCTTGTTATCAGACAACTACAGTATTTTCCTCATCTCAAGAAACACCCCGGGTAACCTTTCTTGAAAGAAAAGGTTGTATATTTTGTCCATAAAAAGGTTCATGAATTTATAGTAGTCTTTGGTCATCTCGCCAGTGATCTCTAGCTCAGGAACTTGTAAATCTTCTTCGTTATGAGATAAAAAAATTCTCAACAAAAAGGACTGGAATCTGAATAATTTGGTGCCGTGGAAATTCACTAACTGAGAATGAATGTTCTAGGCTATAAATTCCTCAAATTTAAGACAACAAGACTGAAAATATTTCCCTAACAGTTCAAGTTCAACAGGACGGTTACTCAAAACAAATAGTAGACTCAACAATGACTCTGTGCCATAACCGTTAGTATCTAGACCTAGAAACTAACTGGCTAGGGCTATGACTACTGAGTTTCTTCATTAAATTGACTACGGTGAATTTGGTAAGACATATTGATGACTTTACCATTAGGTTTTGAACAAGATATCGAGAAAGATTCTCTATTTTTGATAGTATACTCTCTGAAGAAATGTATGGTATTTTCTTCTCGGTATTTTTGGGATATGTGGACAAACTCGTTTGGGACATGGAGGGTTTTATGGATGACATGAGCCTAAAATGAGCAGAGCATTTTTAATTTCAACCTATTCATAATGACTCCTTCGATGGCAAGAGAATTGCTTGCACACCACTCAACAAACTTGAGGCAATGGGGGTTTGGTTAATGAAGAAAAAATGAAAAAAATATTTAAAAGCACCATAGGTATCGCTACCCTGGTCCTTAAGGAATTCCAATTTACCTCTAGTATCTTCAATGGTTTCCTCCACCAGAATGGTATAAAAAATCTTGGTGTTCTCATCCATGAGACTTTCTTCTACCCTCCGACATGTTACCCCCGATTTTGCATTATCCCTTACATCTATCACTTCTATTTCTCCTATTTTTTCCATTTTCAAATAGCACTGAGGGAGTGTCAGGGGCCTACCTTGTTTCTCTAGCACAGTCTTCTGGTCTGTCCATGCTGGCACTCTGTATGTGGTTGGGAAATTTGTCAATCTCGAGGCTTTGGAAAAGACAAACCTTTCCAACTCCACGTAGACCCATTTATAGTTTTCTATACCGGGTAATCTTTGTGCCTTTTATGCAACTTGCACTATATATCTTTCTCCTTGTGATCTGAGCCTTGGATATGCAAGGTCCTTTATGTCATAGTTTTCCTCAATACCATTTTGTGGAGCTAAATTTGGGAAAATTGACCTCTTCCATTGATCTCCAAATTACCTTCATCGAGATTGTTCATGTCTGAAAAACTTTAATCATTCCACTGATTCCTCCTTCCTTGATCTAGTGATAAACTCTAGATCGTGGTATGTTTCTTATCCTTCATTCAATATCGACCTCTCCTCATGACCATCGATCGGAGTGGACCCTACCACTTTTCATGAATTGAGATCCCGACCCCATCTTTACTAGTTCAAATCATGAAATGAACCACGACCGTAAATCTATCCCCACCTTTGTTGTGACCATTGATCTTTATAGCCAGTACTACTTTTCTTGATTTGGAATCGTGACTTTATCCATGCTTGTTTGGAATGAAAAATCATCTATGGTCATAGATCTGCTCATACTCTTATCTCCACCATTAGATGCCTCCATCCTTTAATCCATTTCATGATTTGGAAAAATGGTTTTGGCCAAGCACATCTATTGCAAGAAATGCTTCAGTGCCATTGATATGTCTTTAGATTAATCTCAACCTTTGATCAATCTTTATCATTTCGAATCATGGTCGTCAATTCATGCTGTCCTTTACCTCATTCATGTTGCCACTTTTTCTAGAGGTAGAATGCCACTCCACAGATTCTTTCAGTACCCCTGCAAACTATGAGGATGCCTTTCCAATACTTTTGAATAAGGTCATTTCCACAAACATATCCCATAATAATAATAAATCGAATATGGTTTTAACAACTGGCTCCACAAGGGATACTATCCTCCCAGTGAGGTAGCAAAGAACCCCGCAGACCAGTTGCCAAATCTATTGACAATATCCTCTTACTTTATTTTTCTGAAAGAAAACATAATTGAAAAATGGTTTCCTCTTCCAATCTTAGGGCCTCCTCTACAAGCTTCAAATCTTCCGAGTCACCATCTGTACTGACTGAAAAATAAAAATATTTACACTAAAATACATGGAACTGTATCCCTTTACTCCAGGTAATGTTTTAGAAACTTCCCATTCAACGGGCCTCCCTCATACTGTGACCTATCTAGATACTACAGAATGAAAGCATTGTCACCTCTAAGTGCCGCAATAAGGTATGGGCTACCCACAAGTGATCAATTTTTCCATGTTTTCCTTTGCCTTCATCCGAGGAATCCCATTTTAACACCAGGTCGTCAACTTGAAAAAAATCCTCCTTTATTCTTCTTTCAAAGGTATTCTTCATCTTTTCTTGATGTATATGGACCTTATCATAGGCTTTGTCCCTCATTTCATTCAGTTCAATAATTTGGTTGATCCTTCTTTGCACGGGATTAGGTTCATCTAGTTGGTCCTGCAATAATTTCATAACTCAAACTCCTAGAGATGCAGGAAAAATTACCTCGGCTCCATATACCAATTGAAATGGTGACATACCAATATCCCTCTTTGTGCTGATCCTATCAGCCCACAAGGCATATTTCAACTTTGTATGACAGGATCTTTTGTTTTCCTCCAATAGCTTCTTAATAATCCTCACTAGACTCTTGTTAGAGGACTCTGCTAGTCCATTGCGATGTGGGTAATAAGAAGTAGAATGATTTAGGATTATATGATATTTATAGCAAAAATTAATCATCTTGTTGGACTTAAACATGGGTGCATTATCTATCATAATTTGTTTAGGAAAACCAAATCTTGCCAAAATATTATTCTCTAGGAAATCCATTATCACTTCTTCTATAGCCCTTCTAGTGGGTATCGCCTCAATCCACTTCGTGAAATAATCAATAGCTATTAAAATCCACTTATGTTGTCCTGAGGAGTTTGGATTTATCTCTCAATCAAAATCCAACCCCCATTGTTGGAAAGGTGCTTCTACTGATATAGGGTTGAGGGGAAGTGAAACCACTTTCCTTTTTCCTTCAAAATTATGACACTGATGGCATTTAGCTGTTTCCTTATATACATCTTAGAACAATGAAGGCCAATAGAACCCTTCTCTTAGAATTTTATTTGCGGTTACCTTCCAGGAATGGTTCCCTCCACAGACTCCTTCATGGAAATCTTTTGTTATACGTTGAGATTCATTCTCCATAAGACAATTCAACAGTATTCCACCAGGGTGTTTCCAATAAACATATTGTTCTATGATACAAAATTTCGCACCCTTCAACTTCACAAAACTAGCTTTGGTTTTGCTTAACCCTGCAGGAGGCTATAAGTTCTACAACACATAAACAATATTAGCATATCAGGGAGAGATAGAAAAATAAGGGCCCACCAGTACTTCTATATCTAGCTGATTAGATTGACTATCTAAAAATTTAGCTGTAGAGAATCGCAATGAGAATCTGCCATCATTTTAGCCAATCCTTTCCCTTTAATCAATTTTGTGGGCTTAATTTCTATGTCATATTCTAGAAGCACTGCAATCCATTTAGCTCTTCTCCCCTCCAGATCTGGCTATGTAAGTATACTCTTCACCACACTGTTGGGGACATATGCAGTTATATGGGAATGGAGGATGTAAATTCTAATGTCCTTTAAGGCCTTAACCAAAGCATAAGCTTGTTTTTCCATTATATCATATTTCAATTCTCCATCTCTCAATATCTTACTAAAAAATGCTATAGGATGTTCTGAAGCATATGAGAGTACTAAAAAATATTTCTCAAAGTTCAGACTGACCAGCACAGGAGCTTCTAAAATGGCTTGTTTTATATCTTTGAAAGATTTCTTGGCCTCCAGAATCCATTTTATTTCATTATCTTTCCTCAGCATATTGGTAATGTTCATCAGGATTTGAGCAAAGCTAGGAATGAATCTTCTCAAGAAATTTACCTGACTAATGAAAGACTATATTTCCTTCTTACTTCTCGGTTCTTCCACCTTCAAGATTTCACTTACCCTGTCTAGATCAATCCTGATTCCTTCCTTTGAAATAATATGCCTCGGCAGTTTTCCTTCTTCTAGAGCAAAATTCGACTTTCTTGGGTTTAATGAGATGCCATACTTTCTGCACTTAATGAAAACCCTTTCTAAATGTCTAATATGATCTTTTAAAAACCTGGAATATATAATAATATCATCCACGTAAATCACCACAATCTTTTCCCTTTCATCTACAAAGGCAATATCCATGGCACGTTGGAAAGTGGCTCCAGCATTCATTAATCCGAACGACATATTTGCATACATGAAGGTATCCCAAGGCGTGGTGAAATTAGCTTTTTCTTGGTCTTCAGGAATCACCTTCACCTAATTGTAACTATAAAACCCATCCATAGTAGATATCCTATCTAATCCCACTACCCTCTGCAGGATCTGGTCCATATTTGGCAAAGGGTGTTTGTCCTTCAAAGACACTCTATTCAGGTTCCTGAAATCCACACATAGTGTTATTTCCCCATTCTTCTTCCTAACAGGAACCAAATTAGCTACCCATTTTGAAAACCTCAGAGTCACAATTATTTTTGCATCAAACAACTTTTTAATCTCCTTTTCAATGATAGGTACTAGCTTTGGATTGATTCTTCTGAGATTTTTAATATCCTTTTCAATTGGCGTCATTGTCGGGGATGATATTGAAGATCATCCCTGGGAAGAATGGAAAAAACATAAAGGATAAAGGGTTTATGTGGGAAAATAGAGATTCTCACATGTGAAAAAGGTTGTATCATTTTCCCTGGAAACTACACGAAAATATTCTGGAAGGTGACTCCACTGGGGAGACTAGTGGTCAAAAAGACAGAGATAGGGAGAGGTCTCAAATATTCCCTGTATTTGAATGAAAAGGTTTAGATCTGGCTATTGATGGTGAACAATGGTTGGAAAACAAGGAGTTCATGTCTCTTTGCACCTAGTGACTCCATCTATGAAGAATCCATTCTTCATAATGTTCAATGGAAGCTCCACTATCAAACGAGGTTGCAAAGTTTGAGGAGCTAATTCAGTTTCTCCACCATCAAGATGACTTCTTGGGCTGCAAGGTATGCTCCTATGAATCTTGCTTCCATCCCTGGTTATCCCAATAAAATACCTTTGGTAGATTGGCAAAGATATCTTCCAAGATTCAATGATGAAAAGGGTGATGATGCTACCATTCATGTATTTAGATTTCATAGGCATATACATAAGCTCGGAGTGGGATGGCATGAAGATTCTTTAATGAAACTGTTCATGTTTAGTTTAGAAGGATATGCAAGGTCTTGGTATGAGGAATTTCCAGTGGGGAGTTTATCCTCCCTTAAATACTTTCATAGAATATTTCATGAACATTTCATAAGGCATTATCCTTCTTTGTTGTTACTTCAAGATTGTTGCACACACGATAGAGAGTTCATTGAAAATGTGAAAGATGAGCGTGGTGATGATCAGTATTTGGATAAAGAGGTTTTAGAGATCTTACATGAATATTCAGCTCAAAAATAAAGACAAACCAATTTCCATGATATTCAAGAAATTTCCCAGCAGTTAGTACTATCTTCCTTGACTTAAGTTGACATAGACCAAAGCTCTTTTTCAATCAGTTATATCTCTCTTTTTGAAATTGATGATGATTTGTACCATTCTTATCATTTTCTTTGTGACCAAGAGAGAGGTTGGGACTGTCAATCAAATCCTTCCTCATATTATTCAACTTCTGAATTTTGGTTACAAGAAGAGGCCTCCCCTTCTCAATCAGAAAATTGCTTTTTCGCAACATCAATCTCTTGAAAATTACAATGCTTGTATGATTGATTACATAGAAGATGATAATTTTGGAAAATATCAGTCTTGTAGTCCCTCCACATGTTCATTTTCTAAAAATGCAAGTAAAGAGAAATTAGATTTTGAAATAGTGGTTGAAGGAAGACCTATGCATGTTGATCAGATTCAAATTTTACCTAAAGATTTACATGACTATATGAAGCTCTCCTTCCTTGAAGAAGATGATCAGCCTAGTGATTTGAAAGGAGATGGGTGTACTGATTTGTTTTCCAAAGAATGCAATCAGCTTGTTGCAATTTATGTTAGTGAAGAAAATTTCATGGAAATCCAACATCTGAAGTATGAAAATAGAGTCGAAACTGGACATGTTGAAAGTGATTGTTTGCCGTTGTGTTTTCCTTCATTTGAGTGGTTAAAAAGAGAGACTTAAAGTTTCCAATAAAAAATAGAAATTTGATATTTTAGATGAATGTATAAATTTCCTTGGAATGGATGATGAGCGAGACAGACAGTTATGCAATCAATCCCAGCCTTTAAAAAAACCAGCAGTATGCAATAAATAATTGAATAACGAAGAAGAAGATGGGGGTTCTCAAATGGATGTTTCTTTTTGTTTTTCGAATTTAGAAATTTTTTGTCAAGAAAAGGTCTATTTGCTTGATCCTACTGAATAAACGAATGATGTTTCTTCTGAAGCATATAAAGAATATGAATTTTTAAAATCATAAATTTTAAATGAAGTTGTGGATGTCTCGCATGGAAATTGTCATGAGTTTTCCTTGCATGGTTCTTTTGAAGATCAGTTTGACAGCGTGCAAGGGAATTTACAGTTGGGACAGCTCTGTCATGGTAAGATAATGGCATAATTTTTTGAAAGTTGTCATGCCTTTTATGTTCCCGTCGCTGATTACATAGATGAATTTTGCAGTGGTAATGGATGGTTATATCTTTACTGTAAAGATCAATTTTTTATTATAACTTTCTTCCATTAAGTCTGTCATCTTTGTTTTTTATCAAGCATGAAGAGAAATTTGGTTTATGCTATCATTTGCTTGAGTGTCTTCATTGGAAGTCAGAAGTTACTTGATTGAGCATTGATGCTTAGTAAGTAGGGTAGGTAAGTAAATATGAATAAGCTCGACATGGCGAGCATTCCATTCAGCAGTTTTCAGTTTGTTTTCAGTTTCAGTTTCAGTTTTGAAGTTCAGGTCTGCAGTTATAGCTGTCTTCAGTTTTCAGGGTATGGATTCTGGATAGGTGACAGGTTACAAGTTGAAAGAGTGGGATTTGTTTATATAATAGTTTCAGTTCATTGTTCAGTTCAGAACATGTAGAGGATTTCAAAAAAAATTGGGAACCGCCAAATAGATTCGGCACCTGGTCTACGGGTTCTTTGTTACCTCACAAGGAGGATAACATCCCTCATGGAGCCAGTTGTTAACACAGATTTTGTCCCATGTGATTTGAAGCAGTTTTAAGGGAAAATACTCTAGAGTTGTTTGGAGCAAAAAGAAAATGAACTTTTACAAATGCAGATTTTTCTAGATATTTTGGATAAGATTTATTAAAGTTGGTTTTATAAATCAATATGGGCTTTACTTTCAAAATTTTATATCTTTGGGGCCAAAATTTATATTTTTAATTAAAACTATATGCCAGTGGCTTGTAAAAGTGAAAGACAAAAATATTGGCATATAGCCGCTCATCACCAAAAGCATCCACACATGCACCTGCCACGTCAACAAACAATCCAAGTCAGCTATCAAAGTCCAAGCACCAAGCTCCCAAGTATTACTTTATTTGTTCCTTGGAATACATTCAAATGTTTGATGTATATAAAGCCAAAAAAGTCAAAATCTCTTTGTCATGTGGGATAAAGCGCAGATTATGAGTAATAGTTAAAACAAGAAATTGCCGGCTTGATTTTTTATATTTAAATGAATTTCAAATGTTTTAGCAAGAGGATAAGCACTACAAATTGGATGATTCTAAGTAAGAGTTTTTCTCTTTAGCATCTACGGTGTTGACAATGGAGGGGATCCATGAGTTAAGTTTGCAGCAAAATGGTGAAGATTCGCATTGATAGTGTTGGTGTAGCAGCTCAAGTGAAATGCCTGTGAACATTTATTGGGATGCAGGGTTTGAAATGTTTACAATTGGATTCTGTCATCATATTAAAATGGTTCCTTCACATATTCAACCTATCAAGAGCCTTAACAAAGGGTCTAGTGGGAAACACTTTGTGATGAAGAATTTCTCTCATGTTGTTTCTCCATGAACTACCGGAAACCATGGATAACCTTTTAAAATCTGGTGGAGCACGTGATGAATGATAGGAATCGGTTTGAAGAAGTTGATAGTTTGTGATTGATTATAAAATTCAACAAAATAGTTGCATCCATAGTTCAGATCAAGCTTCCAACAAATGAACGCCATAAATCAAAGTTAAATTTCATCTAACAACACACATTTATTTCGCTGTAGGAACAAGCACAAGTTAATTAAAATCTCAGATTTGCAAAATGGTGTTAAGTCATGAATAAAATGAATCTCCAAATTTGTAAGAGAAAAATATTAATGGCTCACAATTATTTCGCGTTGTCAACTAGCAAGGAGAAATTAGGTTTTGAGATTAGCGAATTTTTTATGCTGCATGCAAGTTCACACCCGTGGTAAGCATCCATTATCCAGTCAAACTGATCAACCACTTACAATAATTCCATTGGGTGAATGTGAAGTGAGGTTGGAAAAACAATGCTCATGAAAATTGTACTAAGTGTGGATCAAATGAGCTCAATTCAGAATTAAAGCAACAGAGCATGGTTTTTTTTTACGAAAATGGTTGTTTTGGTCAATGTTTCAAATAAATTGTTCACGCCAAACCAAGATGATTTTTTAGAAACTAAGAGATATTTTCTACATAACACACCTATCTACAATAACCTCTCTCAGTTTTTACACAGGTGCTTTGGAACGAGAGAATCGAACTCATCTTCAAAGGGAAAATTTCCATATTTTTAAATGACTGTTTTAGTCAGTTATTTCAATCAATTGTTTCTAGAAAAACAGAAATAATTTTCCAAAACTGAATTAGGCTTATTTTATGAACATGATTATATTCAATAACCTCCTTCAATTTTTACACAGGTCCTATGGCTTAGGTGAAACAATGTGAGTTATACATGTGATTTTTCAGGTTTTCCAAAGGACTATTTCAGATATCAAATTCAAAGAATTGTTTCAGCCAAATGGAGTTGAATATCAGGAAAATGAGAGAGGTTTTTATTCACCACAGTCATAACTTTAAAAAAATCCTTCATGTTTTACACAGGTACCACAAGTTTGGAGAATTTAAAAGATATTCACAGGGTAGTTTTCCAGAAATTTATAGGTTTACTACCTGAGTCATCCGTTTCAAAATCAGATCTTGAGGAGCTGGAGCTGAATCACAGGAAACTAAGACATGGGTTTTCTTGGGAACATGGCCACTTACAAAAAACTCTTTCATTTTTCACACAACTATCACCATATGGGATATGAAGGAGGGGATGTTTTAGCTTGTTTTTCTAGTAGTCCGCATTTTATTTTTGTCTTTTGTCTTTTGTCTTTTGTTTTCGAATGTCGGTTTAGGAGGACCAAAAACACTATAAATTCACCTCCTATAGAAGGAGAAAGGTTTGGAACAAAAGTAATTATTGCATTGTATGCTTTCAAGAGTTCCTTGATAAAATTGCAGAGCCTAAGCTGGTGTTTTTTCCATATATTCATGCATTGTTTTATGTTGCAGTCTGCTAGTTTATTTCCCATGTGAATGTTTTCCAGTTTATCTTCCCCATTATGTTTTCTTTAATTTCTGAAATAAGTGTATAACAGTTTGGAATTCATATATCTTATGCCTCGTCTGTTGTTTTTAGATATCCACTAAAGCTTTCTTCTAAATTTAACATAGAATTCATTCTCTAATGCTCTGTGTTAATGGTCTATCCATGTTCCTCTTTTCCACCAGACAATTATGATTTTACTATGACCGAATCGCTATCTTGCCTCTATGTTAAAATCAATTGCATAAGTTCTGTTATCTCCATTTCACATCTTGACTCCATCGCCCAATGGTCTTATGTTTTCTTTCACTTGCACATATCTGGCATTGTTAATATTTGGTAACAGGTCCCTCTTGGAAGAGAACAAAGCCAATTATCTCTTCAAAAATGGTTCTGCTATTACCTAGGAGAAATCCTTCTCAACCTTTGGTTCAATTGTAGTGCTAACAGGTGGTATTCAATGTGGTGTTATATTGTAATATAGATTCATGAATAGGATTGGCTCAATCTTTCATGTGAATATTGATTATATTGGTTCTTTTTTATATCTCTCTATTTATCACTCGCACATGAACATTTTACTATGGGAAATAAGAAGCTTATTGTCTATGTTTTCCTTTTTCTTTACAGGACATATTATATCAAATTTAAGGTGAATTGTGCTCCCCTATCAGTGAGAATTTCTCTTGGAACTTCAAATCTAGTGAAAATTTCTTCAATCAATATTTTTTCCACTAATTCTTCATTTTCCAATATCAATTTCTTGACATCCACCCATTTTGTCTTTCACATACTGCCATACTTCCCCATTGATTTTTTCAATATGCCAACTTGTCTCGGATGCCCCAGCTGAAGTTTTCATCTGAGACCTTTTTTTTTCAAAAAAAGGTTGTGAAAATATCTCCTAATTGTAAAGAAATGGTGGTATGCCTTGGTAAGTTTTGAATGTTCAATCTCAACATGGTATCTTTAGTTACATAACATTCATTTCTACACCCAACTCCACTAGATATTTTTGGATCATACTTACTCCGCTGTGTGCATTTACTTTGGGGTTACCTGGATCAATGTATTTTAGTTTAAGAAATTTTCCTATCATAAGGTATGTGTTAGCACTGTTTTTCGCTCCACATAACATGATGAAAAAGGTTAGATGCAACAATCATAGCCTAAAAATGCAGGAAAAATCCTAGTCGCAGGGTGGCCAAAAATTGTGTTAAATTGGGTAACACATCTATGGTGGCAATCTAGAGACAAACCAGATCAACAAACATAATGATTTTCGCGAATACCATAGGCGTGATCCAAGTTAATATTGAGTTTTCACAGAATGACGCTAAAGTAGCTGCAGGTTTTGAGGTCCAATATCGATAAAGGATAGATCAATTGGAAAGATTGATTTCCTCGAATCAAAACACTCATGGAAATCTTGGTCCCCAAATCTACAAAATGGGTTAAAGGGAGGTAATATGCAAAGGTGCAGATCTTGTCAAAGGAAGATCTAGGGTGTACGATTCCTCCACTAATGGGAGATGCACGGGACAAACCATCTTGGGGATTTGTGAAAAGTAACTCTCGTTTAAATGTCAATGGTAAATACTGAAGGCATTCTGATCGAAAGGCTGAAAATTTTCCTGCCCATCAAAAGTTGTAGGAAGGCCCATTTGTGATGGAAAAGGCGATCTCACATACGATCTAATCAGTTCAAAGGTATCTTGTTGATAGGGTATTCTTCGGAAAGTGCTCAAGGGTCCAAAATGACAGGTACTCAAATACCCCGATGCCATTGAAACATGCATGTAGGTAACAATCATCTCCACGGCAGCACAAGCCCTCCTGAAACCAAAATTTAACTGCATTGAACCTATCAAAATCAAGGAAAGATCATGATAATTGGGATACCGAAGGCGAGTATGGCCTCTACATGAAGCGAGAGGACACAAAAAAATAGAATCATTCTAATACCGTCACCAAGAGGGATGAAAAGGAAAGGAACATCAAGTCCATGCACCATGATCCAAATGGGTAACAATGTAGGATAGCGCCAAGGGTATTTTCCACAAATAGTATTTTAACGGTGCAGTAGAGGAGACGACGTGACTAGATTTTTAGTAGGAAAATAGGATCCCAAAACCCCGTGCCCACGCATGCTGTCATCAAGGTACTCAATAGCGAAGTTTACAAAGGCGCTGACGGGGTCATTGTCATGTCCAATTTTCTAGCTCTATCTAAATGTCATACTTCAAAGCCACCGAGAGACAAATACTAAGCAGATGTTTAAGAGAAGCTAAGGTGGTGGAATGCTATTTTGCTAACAATTCTGGGAAGTTTAGATGAGGTTTGCGATGGCCGTTTGGTTTGAAAATCTTGTTTGTTGCAGATTATTATTGGTGGGACAACATAGGTCCATGCATTTCCCCTGATTTTTGTACCAAAAAGGCTCCAATCATTGGGGTAGGGACATTCATTGTATTAGAAAATCCTTCCAGTGCCAGAAAGGTCATGGAAAGGACATTCATCACATTAAATGGACCTCCTAAGTCTGGTGAAGGTATTATTGTCTTAATAGAAGGCCACACTCCTGTAGGAACTATTCCTAGAATTTCCTGTCCAATGAGCATCCCTCCAAAGCCTCCGGACAGGGTCGCGGTCTCCATAATTTTAGCACATGGTGACCATTGTTAGCAGATACCCTTTGGATAAGATGCTTGTACTGGTGCAGAAGGGGTCCAAAGTCTTCATCACCGCCTTTGTGAATTCCACATGCAAACTTTATCTAGGGTGGTGATGAAGTTGGAAATGTCTTGCACCGTGCAACCTACAGAAGGATCCTCCTCCTAGGAGGAAAGAAACACAAGAACATAAAATCTCCTCAAGGACTTTTCACTGTCAGAAGCAATGCAACTCTTCTTCAAATCCCCTCGAATAACAATGTTACCAGGAGATAGGGGGGTGAGGGGGAGGGCTGAGCACCGAAGGAACACAAACCTTCTTTCCAGCTATAAGCCCATGCTGAAAAATTTCCTTTGAGTACAGAATGAACAAAAATATTCCCAGAAAGAAAGGGACACATTGCAGACCCAACCGGAAGGAAAATGGTCTGATCCAAGTCCGCAACACACCACAAAGGGATTTCTGAAGCCATCATTTTTAAAATTTATTAAATTAACAAAGAAAAACGAAAATCATAGCAATTCTTACCTTCCATTTCATTCCACCTTCTCGATGTCCTCCATCAAAATGCACCCTCGAAATCACTTGCGAGCTAAAATTTATTCCCGATATATCTCCCTTTCGTTCATCATAGCGTAAAATCTAAAATAAAAAAATAAAGCTCGCAGGCCTTTGTTTTATTTCTTTTTTTAGTTTTACAAATAGAATTTGTGATATACCACAAGTGCAATATATCACAAGTGGTATATATTGCAATTGTAATTTGTAACTCTTACAAAATACAAGTGTGATATGTCACACTTGCGATATAGTGTAACTGGCCTTTGCTTTGGTTTTAGGCTTGGGTTTCTGATCCAAACCTTCTATAATGCAAATGCATTATACATTTCATTTTCATAGATGCGTTTTGGATTTATATAATGGAACTAAAGAGTGGAACCATATTTGAGCGCACACCCTTTTATTATATTCATTAGGGCACTATGGACCCGACTTACAATGGAGGCTTTACCTCATGACTCTATGATGACCAATTACAATAATAACATCCCCACAGAGGAATAGAACATCTCCCTTAGGGTACATTAGTAAAATACATTCAGCATATCCTTTGAAGTTATAATTTTTCAACACAACTCCTTCAGTTCTTAGTTGAATACACTGCAATAAAAAAAAAGTTGTGGTGAGGTAGAGTTGGCTAAGTATCATATTTCTATACGAAATGTCAAATTGAGTGTCCTTAGAAAACTGCCTATTGAACAAGGTCAAAATTATGGCATATGTGAGTAGGATCATGCAAATCATAGCTATCCTTCATTTGTAAAGTTAAAAGTAATATACCGAAGGGCTAATAAGGAAACCTGACAAATTTGATTTGTCAATTAAAAATGGTCATGACAACTATGACCACCAAATATGATTTAAGACCCATCTCAATTTCCTAATTCATTTTTGGCTAACATTTATTATCCCCCTTGAAGTTGGTATCCACCCATACCATGGTAGGCATGGGCTCTTAAGCAATCCCAAAACCAACCTTGGCAATAATATTAGGGAGGGCCTCCCTTTGGACATATACCACAACAACCAACCTAACAATAGTACCCAGAACAACAATAACACCAAAATGGAATTCCTACTCAACCCATTCATAACCCAAACAATAAAGTGACTCAAACTAATAATGTGACTAATATTGGGGAGGACCTCCCTTTGGACATATACCACAACAATCAACCTAACAATAGTACCCTCAACAACAACACCGCAACAATTAGATTACTCCACTTACTTTATTGAATTGAATTCGTGAGAATTGAAGACTTTCCAACCAACTAAACTACCCTTGGAGCCTTGAAACATATAAATGTATTACAACATAATTTAAACAAACAAATAAATATTTATTATTATTTTAAAATTTTTAATATATAAATAAAAAAACTAACGTTTTATAAAATTTTAATAATAAAATTGAATAAATAATTCAATAATAACAATTTATTCCTATGAAAATTGCCATAGCACTAATAAAGTCAAATTCGTTAATGGGTCAACGCTTAAGCACACATAAGGGAATGGTTTGGGAACAAGAAACACTTAATCCATATCTCGGCTGGTTTTATGACCGTTGGGCTAAAGCTAGTTAGGTATTTAATGTGTCTTCATAGTTTCTTTCCTCATCTTGCCATTAATGAGTTTACCTGGTTTGTGTGGTTTAGAGATTTCTTTTCTCTTGGAAAAGAGAACTTTGGGAGAGCTAGACATCAAGCTTTTACAATTCAAATTCTGCTAGAACAATTGATTTTTTTTTTGTGAGTTTAAGTATATTGATTGTTTCTCATACACTATGTTTTGTCTTCTGATTTTAATAAGGAGTCCCAAGACATATGGACTCATCTTGCTCTTCAATGGATTCCAAGGGGCTATTCGCAGTGAATCAATGTCTTTTTCCTCTACAGAAATAGGGTGCTTCAATGAATGGTTACATAGTATGGATATTTTCATTTTACCCTAATTTTTACATAGTATGGATATGGGGTTACTTACACAAGTTATTTAGTGAATCAACTGAGCACTCCACTTGACCGCTTCTCTTCTCTAGAAATTTGTCTTTCAAGTCACCAATATTGACAACCACTCATGCAACACAATATGAAACTTTGCAAAGAATATTTCGTGAATATAAGTGTACAGGTATTGCTCTAACTAGTTTTCTGCACTCAACTGCGACCTTGTGCTCTCATCTTGCACAAATACTAATGTATTAGACTCCAACCAATCCTCGATTTCCCCCTTTGTCGGATGCCACAAAATTTCCCTTGACTCAAATGATTATGGGTCCTGACAATAGAACCATTTGTTGGCCTACTTTTCCTCTCACTCGCGACCTAGGTTCAACAGACCTACTAAACCAATGAAACAATGAAAGACATCATCCCAATAGAGAAAGCTGAATCGGCAGCACCTGCAAGGAAGGCATAGTCTCACTCGAGATATCTTAATGTATAACTACCAGAACCATGTTTCGGTAGTCGAAGAGGGATTACATTCCCTTGGCGCATGACCAAGGTGCTAGACAAAGTCCGAAGGATGGAGTATTTTACTACTCGACAATGGCGCAACAGTGTGACATGGCTGGAGTGCGACAAAAACTTGTCCTTAACAAATTAACAACTGGTGCAATTGTACGACAGAGATGATTCCTTAATAGTAAATGAAAATGGTGCGACAGTATTACAAATTAATAGTAAATGAACATGAAATAATGCACAATGCTTTGACGATGTTTACGTCATTTGTTCATTCATTTCTTTTATCAATATTGCGATATTCATTCAAGTAATAACCATAAAAAATGCAAGATAAGAAAACATTCAACATTCACATTCATCAACATAGGAAATAATGTGGAAACCCATCTCGGTAAAAACCACCAAGGTGCTCTTCATCTGGCATGAGAAATATATGGCAACTTGCAGTCTGCGACTTAATTGTAGATTGTTTTGAGATATGTCTTTTTATATCAAACTCTTCTTGCTCTCATGCTCTTTGTTTTATTTTTTCTCCTACTAATCCTACTGATCCACACAGCATGGATCAACTATTATACTCTACTATCTATGCACTCAAATGCAAAATGACTCTTACAAAATGGTCTATGCACTCAGTTGTAGATCCACAACTCAACAAACTTCTACTACTATATTATCATACTTCTCTCTGAACCTTTTAACATCCAACTATTCAACAACCCTTATACAGAACGGGTTCTATCTATTTATAGATATTTACAACACTGTGCAGGGTCGACTTAGTACAAACTAAGTTATTACAGTCATAAGTAGCCAAAAAAATGTCTTTCATACATGTATTTCAGGCCATACTGGCTATAGAAACGTCTTTTAGCCCATTTGTACAAGTCATAACTAGCCACAAAAAGCGTCCTTTGGTCTTCCTTCGACTCGAACTCCTACGGTCTTCTTGATCTGTACCTATCTAGCCTTTACTCTTCTACCTGCCCATCTTCCATCGACTCTAGGTCGTCTTTTCCCTTGTCGGACCTTTCCTCATCACAACTTTCTTTGTTATGCGCCTTCTTTCTTTACATTACCTGCCTTTACTATATCATATGCCTACTTTTCCTCTTGTGATTGCACTTCAGTTCCTTCCTTATGCTTTATCTTGGCCCAACAAAGTTGCAGTCATATCTAGCTAACTGATGCTTGGAAGACGTCGAAGTTGTAGGGTGGCGAGAGCTGCAACAGGCCGTTTGATTTCAAATCCAAGGTTACGCAGTTAATGTCAAGTTGATTAGCACTTTAAACCATCGCACTCTACAATGTAACTTTTGTACCTCTAATATGTGCCATATCCAATGGGGAGGGAACATGTCATTTATGCACGTTCCCCTTCATGTAGGTCCTCTGTCACTTTGAGTGTGCAAGTTTCCATAGCGATTTTCATGTACACTATTGGATCTCATCCAATATGCATGAATGGAGGAGAGACATTGATGTTCCCTTGTGTTTTACCATGGCAACGCTTTTGGGCCCACCAAATTTTGTTGTCTCCAAATCCAAAACAGCGCATGCAGATTCACGTAGCGGGATTTATTTTCATGGTAAGTCTAGATCGCGGTTTGATCCTAGTCATTGAAACCTGCGGGATCTACAAAATCCTGTGGGATTTAATATTTACCTCCTCCCCAATACCAAACCTTAGGAGTTTTCCCATGCTTTCTTTATTTTCAACAAGGGGAAGCATCTTCAAAACCTATCTAGCACTCACTAAGGTTGTATGCATGTGCAAAAATCCCCAAAATTTAGCACAGGCACTAACACTCATCATGCTAACCCTGCATAAAATATATTGTATCATCATTAATATGTATTAAATGTGCCAATCCCTACTATAAATATGTAAATATTGATCTTAATTAAAAAACAATTTTCTTACAAGTAATTGTGAAGAACCAAAATCATATGCAGCATTGACCACTGCATCAATATCATTAGCATGAATAGGAGGAGTATGGTAATTTTAGGTGTCATTGGACACCAGCTATAAATGTGTTCATGTAATTTTTAGATAATTAAAATAGAAATAATTTATGAAACAATTGAAAACTGTTATATAAAAAATAATTGACTACGTGAAGAACGAGTTTGAATTACATATTGGAGTAACCCATCGTCACGAAACTATGAGCAAGGCCCATAGCATATGTTTTCAAAAGTTGTGGAATGATGTGGCATGACGTGAAACTATGAACCCTTTGCATATCTAGTGTGATCTCTAGATTTGGTGGGGTCTCAATACTTATCTGGATTCTATGTGTGATGGTCCAACCCGAGATGGGAAAGTCTCAGATCTTCCAACCCCTTTTCCTACACTTCCCTCGACATCAGTCCCATGTCAAAGCAATGTATCTGTCAAATGGAATAATGCCTCATGTGTTTCATCAATCATGGGACCTGCAAGAGGATATAACCAAGGGGGGTTTGGTGTGCATGGAACTTGTCGCACACAGTTTGTACCAATCCTCGACCCTTGCCTATCTTGGGGTATCCCATGTCCTACCCCCTAGAACTCTAAAATATCAAAGTAATTTACATGTTCACCCAGGATAAACTTGGCATCATAATTTCCTCAGGAAATAGAATGGGATGTATCTATTTCCATGACGGAATTCATCGAAGACCATGTACCAGCAATCCATCTAGTTGGCTTTAATATTTGGTTCTATGGACTAGTCTATGGAAATGTGTGGTCAACTCGTGGGAGGACCCAATCCAGTGCTAAGGTCCCAGAATAGTGAAAAAAGTTGGTCTTTTGTTATCTTTAATTTCTTTACATATTTGTAGCTTAGCCCAATTGAATAGTAGTTCCTTTGGGAATCCTTGTAGGAGCTAATGTTGTATAGTGCTCCTTGGGCATTGTAATATTGACTGGTTATGTTATCTAGTGCCTCACCTAATGGCCATCTTATGTAATCCCTTCGTCTAAAAATTGAACTAAGGCTTCTCAGTGCACCCAAACGAGCAAGAATTTTTGAATTCCTATCGTGTTCCTCTTCCAGGTGTTTAGTGTTTGGATTTGAGTTTGGGTTATTGGTGGTTTGATTATTAGTGTTATATATTAATATAAAAACCACAAATTACAAAATAAATTAATATTTCATTCTTGGTTTTAATTAAAAATTTATTAAATTAACAAAGAAAAACCAAAATCAAAGAAATTCTTACATTCCATTGCATTCCACCTTGTTGATCCCCTCCCTCAAAATGCGCCCTCCAAATCGATTACGAGCTAAAATTACTTCCCGATATATCTCCCTTTCATTATTCACAGCGTAAAATGTAAAATAAAAAAATAAAACTCGCATTCCTTTGTTTTATTTCTTTTTTTAGTTTTAATCATCGCACTTGCGATTTGTAACTCTTACACAATGCAAGTGCGATATATTGCACTTGCGATATAGTGTAACTAGTCTTGGCTTCAGTTTTAGGCTCAGGTTTTCCGAAACAACCCATCTATAATGCATATGCATTATAGATTTCATTTTCATACATGCGTTTTGGATTTATAGAATGGAAGTAAAAATTGGAACCATCTTCGTACACACACCCTTATATTATATTCATTAGGGTACTATTGACCAGACTTATAATGGAGGTTTTACCTCATGACTCTATGATGACCAGTTGCAATAATAACATCTCGACAAAGGAATAGAACATCTCCCTTGGAGTACAATAGTAAAATACATTCAGCATATCCTTCGAAGTTACAATATTTCAACACAACTCCCTGAGTTCTTAGTTGAATACACTGCAAGAAAAAAAAAAGTTGTGGTGAGGCAGAGTTGGCAAAGTATCAATTTTGTATACCAAATGTCGAATTGAGCGTCCCTAAGACACTTCCCATTGAACAAGGTCAAAATTGTGGCATATGTGAGTAGGATCATGCAACTCATAGCTACCCTTCCTTTGCAAAGCTAAAATCAATATACCAAGGGGTCAATCAGGAAACATAACAAATCTGATTTGTCAATTAAAAATGGTCCTGACAACTATGACCACCAAATATAATTTAAGACCCATCTTAATTTCCTAATTCATGTTTGGCTCACACTTATTATCCCCCTTGAAGTTGGTATCCACCCATACCATGGTAGGCATGGGCTCTTAAGCAATCCCGAAACCCACCTTGGCAATAATATTGGGGAGGGATCCCTTTGGAGATATACCACAACAACCAACCTAACAATAGTACCCACAACAACAACACCACCACAATGGAATTCCTACTCAACCCATTCCTAACCCAAACCAATAATGTGACTAATATTGGGGAGGACCTCCTTTTGGACATATACCACAACAATCAACCTGACAATAATACCCTCAACAACAACACCGCCACAATTCGATTACTCCATTATGTTATTGAATTGAATTGGCTAGAATTGAACACATTCCAACCAACTAAACTACCTTTGGGGCCTTCCAACATATAAATTTATTACAAAATAACTTACACACATAAAAAAATATTTATTATTATTTTAAAATATTTAATATTAAAAATTTTAATATTTAAATAAAAACTAACCTTTTATATAATTTTAACAATAAAATTAAATAAATAATTCAATAATAACAATTTATTGCTATGAAAATTGCCATAGCATTAATAAAGTCAAATTTGTTGAAGGGGTCAATGCTTAAGCACAAATAAGTGAATGGTCAATGCTTAAGCACAAATAAGGGAATGCTTTAGGAACAAGAAACACTTATTCCATATCTTGGTTGGCTTTATGACCGTTGGGCTAAAGCTAGCTAGGTATTTAATGTGTCTTCACGGTTTCTTCCTCATCTTGCCATGAATGAGTTGATGGTTTTAGAGATTGCTTTGCTCTGGGCAAAGAGAATAGCAAGTTGCTACTAGGGGGATTTTGATACTCTCTAGATATACTTTTGGGAGAGCTAGACATCAAGCTTTTACAATTGATTTCTAGAACAATTGATTTCTTTTCTCTCTTCTGATACTCGCTGGATATACATTTCGGAGAGCCAGCCATCAAGCTTTTACAATTTAAATTCTGCTGGAACAATTGATTTTTTTTTTGCGAGTTTAAGTATATTGATTGTTTCTCATACATTGGGTTTTTTTTAGGATTTTGCTAAGAAGTCTCCAGAGATATGGACTCATCTTGCTATTCAATGGATTCCAAGAGACTCTTCACAGCAAAGCACTGTCTTTGTCCCCTACAGAAACAGGGCGCTTTAATGAATGGTTACATAGCATGGATATTTTCATTTTACCCTAATTTTTTTTTGCGATGATTTCTATGTTGAAAACGTGCATGATTTGGGGTTTTAGTACAATGAATTGTATGTACGACTTAGCATGCTTATGAGGATTTTAATATTGTTTAGAGAATATCACCCTCACAACTTAATTGTCAAACTAATACCTATTGGACGCTCTTTTTTCCTTGGGATGGTCTGTTGGAATTGTGATTGAGAACTTAGTTTTATTGTTTTTTTCTATGGCAGAGCAACATATTCATTCTGGAAACATGAAACATGGATCCATTTTTTTCTTTGGGTGCTCTATTAGAATTGTGATTGAGAACTCAGTTTTATTGTTTTTTTCTATGGCAGAGCGATAGATTCATTCCAGAAAGAGGAACCATGGATTTTGATGTAGCTAGATTCATGGTAACGCAGAAAGAAAAGGAAAATTAGGATACTCATACCCCCTACCTCTCCCCTTCCAAAAAAAGCATACAAGAAGGAGATGGCAACAACTTTATTTAAGAATGCAAATGTTGTAGACAACAATTGCAGAATTCTTTCTTTCAAAGGAAAATCATCAACTGCTTCCCAGGTTTCACAACAATATGCGTCAACTAATCTCCCTGTTGCCAAAAGAGCACACAGATATATCCCTCAAGTAAAGCTTGGATTTCATATTTCATTTCTAGTCATTTTCATTTGACATTCTATAAAGTTATAAACAGATCTGACTTTCATTGATGTTTACTCGTTATTGAACTAAGCCCTTGTCCTATTTGGATTTGTGTGCGAAATGGCTTGTGCTTGTAATCGCATCATTATCCCATTTGGATGAATGTTTTACAATCTTTTTTTCTTTTCCACTTGCAACGATGAATTCGCTACCATGTCCATTCCAATTCCTTAAAAAATTATATTCATAGAATGATGCCATGACTTATTTCAGCACAGAAAATTACCCTTTCGCAAACGAATCCCTGGTCCTGTTTTGTTTTGTAAAACCAGCAAAGTTACAGTCGTATCCAGCTGACTCATGCTTGGAAGACATCAAAGTTGTAGGGTGTGGGAGCTGCAACAAGCCGTTTGAATCCAAATCCCAGGTTATGCAGTTAATGTCAAGTCGATTAGCCCTTTAAACCATCACACTTTACAACGTAACTTTTGTACCTCCAATCTTCGAGCGTGATATCCAATGGGGAGGGAACATGTCATTTATGCCTGTTCCCCATCACGCAGGTCCTCTATGACTTTGAGTGTGCAATTTTACATAGCGATTTGTGTGTCCATAGTTGGATCTCATCGAATATGCGTGAATGGAGGAGAGATGTTGATGTTCCCCTGTGTTTTACTGTGGCAACACTTTCAGGCCCACCAGATTTCGTTATCTCCAAATTCAAAACAGTGCATGTAGATTCAAATAGTGGGATAGCAGGATCTGTGGTAAAGCTAGATCATGCTTTGATATTGGTCATCAAAACATGTGGGATCTACAGAATTCCACATATTTTCATATTTACCTCCTCCCCAATACCAAACCTTAGGATTTTTCCCATGATTTCTTCGTTTTCAACCAGGGGAAGCTTCTTCATAACCTATCTAGCACTCACTAAGGTTATATGCATGTGCAGAAATACCCAAAATTTAGCACAGGCACTAACACTCATCATGCTCACCTTGCATAAAATATATAGTATCAGGATTAATATGTATTAAATGTGTGAATCCCTACTATAAATATGTAAATCATGATCTTAATTAAAAAACAATTTTATTACAAGTAATTGTGAAGAACCAAAATCATATGCAACATTGACTGCTGCATCAATATCATTAGCATCAATGGGAGGAGTATGGTAATTTTGTAAATGTGTTCACGTAATTGTTAGATAATTAAAATAGAAATAATTTATGAAACAATTGAAAACTGTGATATAAAAAATGATAGAATATGTGAAGAATGAGTTTGACTTACATATTGGAGTAACCCATCATCACAGAACTATGAGAAAGGGCCATAGCATATGTTTTCACAAGCTGTGGAATGATGTGGCATGACGTGAAACTATGAACCCTCTCCATGTCCACTGTGATCTCTAGATCTGGTAGGGTCTTGATACTTATGTGGATTCTGTGTGTGATGGCCCAACTCGAGATGGGTCAGTCTCAGATCTTCCAACCCCTTAGCCTACACTGCCCTCGACATCAGTCCCATGTCGAAGCAATGTATCTTCCAAATGGAATAATGCCTCATGTGTTTCATCAATCACGGGACCTACAAGAGTATATAACCAAGGGGGGTTTGGTGTGCATAGAGTTCATCGGACACATTTTTTACCAATCCTCACCCCTTGCCTATCTTGGGGCATCCCATGTCCTACCCCCTAGAAATTTAAAATATCAAAGTAATTTACATGTTTACCCAAGATAAACTTGGCATCATAATTTCCTGAGGAAATAGAATGGGATGTATCTATTCCCGTGGCGGAATTCATCAAAGACCATGTACCAGCGATCCATCTAGTTGGATTTAATATTTGGTTCTATGGACCAATCTATAGAAATGTGTGGTCAACTCGTGGGAGGAACCAATAAAGTGCTAAGGTCCCAGAATAGTGAAAAAAGTTGGTCTTTTGTTATGTTTAATTTCTTTACATATTTGTAGCTCAGCCCAATTGAATATCATTTTCTTTGGGAATCCTTGTAGGAGCTAATATTGTACAATGCTCCATGGGCATTGTAAACTTTATTGGTTATGTTATCTGGTGCCTCACCCAATGGTCGTCTTATGTGGTCCCCCCGTCTTAAAATTGAACTAAGCCTTCTCAGTGCACCCAAACGAGCAAGAATTTTTGAATTCCTATTGTGTTCCTCTTCCAGGTGTTTGGTGTTTGGATTTGGGTTTGGGTTATTGGTGGTTTTATTATTAGTGTTATCTATTAATATAAAAACCACAAATTACAAAATAAATTAATATTTCATTTTTGGTTTTAATTAATTTTTTTTTAAATTAACAAAGAAAAACCAAAATCAAAGAAATTCTTACCTTCCATTGCATTCCACCTTGTCGATCCCCTCCCTCAAAATGTGCCCTCCAAATCGCTTGTGAGCTAAAATTCCTTCCCGATATATCTCCCTTTCATTCTTCACGGTGTAAAATGTAAAATAAAAAAATAAAACTCGAATTCCTTTGTTTTATTTCTTTTTTTAGTTTTACAAATCGCACTTGTGATATACAACAAGTGTGATATATTGCACTTGTGATTTATAACTCTTACAAAATGCAAGTGCGATATAGTGTAACAAGTCTTTGCTTCGGTTTTAAGCTCAGGTTTTCCGAACCAAACCATCTATAATGCATATGCATTGTAGATTTTATTTTCATACATGTGTTTTGGATTTATAGAATGGAACTAAAAAGTGGAACCATATTCGTATGCACAACCTTATATTATATTCATTAGGGTACTATTGACCCGACTTATAATGGAGGCTTACCTAATGACTCTATGATGACCAATTACAATAATAACATCTCGACAAAGGAATAGAACATCTCCCTTGGGGTAAAATAGTAAAATACATTCAGCATATCCTTCGAAGTTGTTGGTAATAACTCCCGATTGATACTATTCCATTGACATATTAGATATTTATACATTTAATGAGGCGGTTGAGTACCAGCCTTTTCACCTTCCTATTCAACTATTCATATTCCTACAATTTATTTATTTACAATATATAATCCCCGGCGGATTATATTCTAACAATCCCCCTCTTAATCCAAAGGGGTGTTCGTAAGTCCGAGCATGTTTCTGAATCTTTCAAACTTCTCTCGTCCAAGCGCTTTGGTGAAGATGTCTGCAACTTGATCATTTGTGGAACAATGTCGAAGATGGACTGTCTTGGCCTCTACATGATGTCGAATCAAATGATACTTTGTGTTGATGTGTTTGGTTCGATCATGGAATCTAGGATTCTTAGCGAGGTTGATTTCAGAAGTATTGTCGACCAACAATGGAGTGGATTTCTCTTGTTTTTCTTGTAAATCTTCAAGTATCTTCCTGAGCCATACTATTTCTTTCGTTGCTTCAGCTGCAGGAACATATTCTGATTCTGTTGTTGAATCTACCGAAACTGACTCTTTGCGTGATCTCCATGAGACAGCTGCTGATCCAAGACTCATAGTGTATCCAGAAGTTGATACTCCTGTCTCCTTATTGCCATCAAAATCTGAGTCTGAGTACCCAATAAGTTTGAATTCATTCACTTTAGAGTACTTGAGTCCAACGTCTTCAGTCCCCTTTAAGTATCTTAGAACCCTCTTTGCAGCTGACCAGTGTCCTTCACAAGGTTTATGCATGAACCTTGAAAGTATGCCAACAACATAAGAAATATCTGGTCTAGTTGTTGTAAGGTAGATAAGACTTCCTACAAGTTGTCGATACTTGGTCGCATCTTCAAATTATTTTCCTTCGCTTGATGTGAGCTTCATTTTCTGTTCCATTGGAGTAGATATAGGATCGCAATCTGTCATGCAAAATTTGTTTAGTAGTTCTCCAACATATTTTTTCTGAGATAGGAATATGTACTTAGGATGTTGAGTGACTTCAATTCCTAAGTAATAGTGGAGATGTCCCATATCTGTCATTTCAAAGATCTTTTTCAAATCTTTCTTTATGGATGATATATAGCTCTCATTGTTCCCTGTCATCAAAAGATCATCTACATACACCACAAGATACACAACAGATCTTCCAACTTTCTTTATAAATAGTGTTGCATCATCAAGATCAAAATGTTTGAAATTTAACTTCAAAATATGCTCGGTTAACTTCTCATACCATGCGCGAGGTGCTTGCTTTAGGCCATACAAGGATTTGACAAGCTTGCATACCTTTTGTTCTTTTCCTTTCACAACAAAGCCTTCTGGCTGATA
>LPNX010869554.1:0-10652 GCA_001517045.1 Pseudotsuga menziesii | reverse complement strand
AGATGCCTGACTGAAGGGAGATGGCCAAACCACATTTCATGTGGAGTCTTGTTATCAAGTGCATTTGATGGACTTCTATTTCTCAAATATGCTGCACAATTTATTGCATCACCCCAAAACATTAGTTTTACATTCTTGAAAAACATCATTGAGCGAACCATATTCATTATGGTTCTATTCATTCTCTCTGCTACACCGTTTTGTTGAGGATTGTAGGGAACGGTAGTGTGATGTGCAATTCAATGTTGACGAAGATAAGCTTCAAAAGGATTTGAAGTGTATTCTTTTCCATTATCAGTACGAAGTGTACCAATTTTTTATTGTGCTTGTTTTTCAATCATTGCATGAAAGTCTTTGAATGTTTGAAATGCTTCTGATTTTGTCTTTAAACAGTAAGTCCAACACATTCTTGAGTAGTCATCAACAAATGTCATAAAATACTTGTTCCTATTTGTTGAAGGAGTTGGCATTGGGCCACACAAATCAGAATGTATTAACTCTAATTTCCTACTTGCTCTGAAATTAGATTCATGGAATGGCAGCTTACTATGTTCCCCTAAAATACATGCATCACATTTTTCTTTCTGTTTAGGAATGGTGGGCAAGCCAAATACACCATTCTTTCTCCACAAACGAAGACTGTTATAATTTAGATGACCAAATCTTGCATGCCACAATGAGCTAGATGACATATTACCTTCTCCATGCTGAGAGATGTAGGCATAGTTCTGACATCTTGCGGATGAACCCTTGAGCTTCAGCAGCTTCCCATGTTCATATCCAGTCATGATGACTTGGTTGTCAGAGGACTTTCTTATTTCAACGATTCCATCAAACATGTGGATGGAATGGCCTTGCTGTCGAATCTCCACCAAGGACAACAGGCTTCTCTGCAACTCTGGAAGATAGAGAACGTTCTTCAACAAGAAATCAGGGAATCCAGGCATCTTCAGTCGAATGGTGCCCATTCCCTTTGGTTTAATACTTGGCTTATCTGCAAAGTACACTATGCCATCTATTGTTTCATTCAGTTCTTCAAAACAGTCTTTTCTAAATGTCATGTGTGATGTTGCACCAGTATCAAGCAACCAACAATATTTATAATTTGAAAGAGAAGTCATTTCATTAAATCCAAGATTACAATGTGCAACAATACAGGAATCTGAAGATTTACTAGCATCTTGGTCATCTTTCTTCTGGTTGTGCTTGTCTTTGATGGAGTCCCACGAAGCCCAACACTGATCTGATGTGTGCCCGGTCTTTTCGCAACGCTTGCACTGCAAATATGATATTTTGGTGAAGTTATTTCTGCCCCCTCTACCTCTGAAGTTTCTTCTTCTTCCTGGTCCTCTCTTGCTGCAATCTCCCTTGGAAGGGTCTTTGGATTGGTCTTTGCCGGCAAGGGCAGCACCAATACTAGATGCCAAAGATAGCATCTTTACAACTGTTAGTGTAATTTACAATAATGAACTTGATATGACAAAGAGAAACAAAAAAAATAAGAACCTTGCAGGTCTACAGTCTCTGCCAAGGTGATTTACAATCTCAACTTCAGGTTTTAAATTGATACAATGACAGTATTGCAGCTTCAATTTGTAGCAATTTTAGGGAGAAGAAATTCAGTACCAATAGCCTTCAGGGTCTTTATGCAATTGGTAAATTCAACCTTTGCAGAGAGTTGAAGGATGTCCCAGCAATGTTCCAGGGTTAAATTCAAAATCGCAGCATCAAATTCATAGCAGTGGCAACTCATCAAACATCATGGTTCATACAACAATCTCAGGCTCATACAACAGCCTCATCATTCGTGACTTATACATAGCATTCACGGCCTCTTTCACTCTCCACAAATGAACATTTTTACAGAATTTATGCACAAAAAATTAGGGCAAAATTAGGTTTTGTGTAGCTCAACGGTCACAAACAATTACAGCTCCAACAGTTTACCTTCATGCAGTATTCTGAAGGCGTGAAGGCGTGAATCTTCTCCAGCAGTATTTTGTCACCGGCATTCAAAGGATTTACATCAACATATCACAACTTCAATCAGTAGATTAATGCACAAGCAATGAAATCACGTGCAGTTCTTCAACACACACTACAAAATCTTCATTCGTTCAGGCTTCATTTAAATGCAGTAATATAGATACCAAATACCAAATACCAAATATATTTCGATACCAAATACCAAATACCAAATATATTTCGATACTATCAAAATATCAACCTACAGGTAGAACGTCCATTGAACTGAAAGCGTTTCAGTATAAGAATAGCTCAAACAAACCCTAACTTCCAGAAAATGAGATGTTGTCCTTCTGATCTTTCTCTTCTTGAGAGGTGGATGCTGATTTCAGAGAGACAACATCGATTAAAGCAGTCTTCACGCAGGAAGCATAATCATGCTCTCACGCACTCTCAAATCGCAGCAAGAATACACAGCATCTCTTCACAACGCAGTCATAAAAGATAGGACGCAGCCTTCAGCTTCATGCAGATAATAAAAGCTTCAACGCAAGCTTGAGTTTCCACGCAGTTAATAAAAGCTTCAACACAACGTAGCAGAATGGTGTGGCAGGTCATAGAAGGTCGCAGCTCATTCAGTCTTCAACGCCTTCAGTCAGGCAGTTTTCCAGACGCGTAGTGGTGCGTTCTCCAACACACAGCTTTAGGCTTTAACATACTCTTAGCTTTGAGTATTAATATTTTTCCTTGGTAGGTCACGGCGTCAACACACAGCTCCACGCTCTAGAGGTCACGTCTCTCCACGTTGGTCTTCAATGCAGCTCCACGTAGGCTCAGATATGGTGGAGGTAGCTCATAAAACAAAATATATATGTATTATCAGACTCCACGCAGTCACAGGTCGCAGCTCACAGCTCCACGCAGGTTGCAGCTCACAGATAATGATAATATTAACTATAAAGATCCTCGGTTCTTCAAGTCCTCAAATTCACGACTGATTCTATCGAGCCTCTCCTCCAAAGTTTGAAATTGGCTTTCAAGCAGGGCCAGCCGGTCCTCCCACGATTCTTGAAGGTCTGTGTGTAATATGTAATATACCACGCAGTCTCCAAAATGTGTAATATACCACGCAGTCTCCCACTGTGGTCTCCAAAATGTATATTCCAGAAATTAGGGTTCGGTATAGGTATACAATACAAAAATAGTTATAACGGTGTTCAAACAAATTGCAGCAGAATATCAATACACAGACTGATATCAATACACAGCAGAATATCAATACACAGTAGATACCACTGACTTCAATAGAATCGTAGTAGCAAGATGGTGTTCAACTGCAAGAATAAATTTCAAAGGATGTCTCCAGTGTTAGGGTGAAAATACACTCATCGCAGCTTGTGCTTGTGGCAGAAATTAGGGTTAGGCTAATTCAAAAATTTTAGCAGAGAATAAACGCAGGCAGATGGAGGAGTAACCTAACGCATACACTGCATGCGACTCGACTGGCAGACTGATGGAGCAGTCTGGAAATGGACTGGCAAGCAGAATGCCAGGAATGAGCAGACTGGCAACATGCAGGAGTTATGGCAGCGCTCTGATACCACTTGTTGGTAATAACTCCCGATTGATACTATTCCATTGACATATCAGATATTTATACATTTGATGAGGTGGTTGAGTACCAGCCTTTTCACCTTCCTATTCAGCTATTCATATTCCTACAATTTATTTATTTACAATATATAATCCCCGGCGGATTATATTCTAACAGAAGTTACAATATTTCAACACAACTCCTTGAGTTCTTAGTTGAATACACTGCAAGAAAAAAACTTGTGGTGACGTAGAGTTGGCCAAGTATCAATTTTCTATACCAAATGTCGAATTGAGCATCCCTATGACACTTCCCATTGAACAAGGTCAAAATTGTGGCATATGTGAGTAGGGTCATGCAACTCATAGCTACCCTTCGTTTGCAAAGTTAAAAGCAATATACCAAGGGGTCAATCAGGAAACATAACAAATTTGATTTGTCAATTAAAAATGGTCATGACAACTATGACCACGAAATATAATTGAAGACCCATCTTAATTTCCTAATTCATGTTTGGATAACATTTATTATCCGCCTTGAAGTTGGTACCCACCCATACCATGGAAGGCATGGGATCTTAAGCAATCCCAAAACCCACCTTGGCAATAATATTGGGGAGGGCTCCCTTTGGAGATATACCACAACAACCAACCTAACAATAGTACCCACAACAACAACACCACCACAATGGAATTCCTACTCAACCCATTCCTAACCCAAACAATAAAGTGACTCAAACCAATAATGTGACTAATATTGGGGAGGACCTCCCTTTGGACATATACCACAACAATCAAACTAACAATAATACCCTCAACAACAACAACGCCACAATTTGATTACTCCACTTACTTTATTGAATTGAATTGGCTAGAATTGAACACATTCCAACCAACTAAACTACCTTTGGGGCCTTCCAACATATAAATATATTACAAAATAACTTACACGCATAAAAAAATATTTATTATTATTTTAAAATATTTAATATTTAAATAAAAACTAACCTTTTATAAAATTTTAACAATAAAATTAAATAAATTATTCAATAATAACAATTTATTCCTATGAAAATTGTCATAGCATTAATAAAGTCAAATTTGTTGAAGGGGTCAACGCTTAAGCACAAATAAGTGAATGGTCAACGCTTAAGCACAAATAAGGGAATGCTTTAGGAACAAGAAACACTTATTCCATATCTTGGCTAGCTTTATGACCGTTGGACTAAAGCTAGCTAGGTATTTAATGTGTCTTCCAGGTTTCTTCTTCATCTTGCCATGAATGAGTTGACCTGGTTTCTGTGGTTTTAGAGATTGCTTTGTTCTGGGCAAAGAGAATAGCAAGCTGCTACCAGGAAGCCTTTGATACTCACTAGATATACTTTTGGGAGAGCTAGACATCAAGCTTTTACAATTGATTTTTAGAACAATTGATCTCTTTTCTCTCTTTCGATACTCGCTGGATATACATTTCGGAGAGCCATCCATCAAGCTTTCACAATTTAAATTCTAGTGGAAGAATTAATTTTTTTGTTTTTGCGAGTTTAAGGATATTGATTGTTTCTCATACATTGTGTTTTTTTATTTTTTGTGATTTTGCTAAGAAGTCCCCAGAGATATGGACTCGTCTTGCTATTCAATGGATTCCAAGAGACTCTTCACAGTGAAGCAATGTATTTGTCCCCTACAGAAACAGTCTGTAGGGTGCTTCAATGAATGGTTACATAGTATGAATATTTTCATTTTACCCTAATTTTTTTTGCGATGATTTCTATGCTGAAAACGTGCATGATTTGGGGTTTTAGTAAATGAATTGTATGTACGGCTTAGCATGCTTATGAGGCTTTTAATATTATTTAGAGAATATCACCCTCACAACTTAATTGTCAAACTAATACCTATTGGACGCTCTGTTTTCCTTGGGATGGTCTGTTGCAATTGTGATTGAGAACTCAGTTTTATTGTTTTTTACTATGGCAGAGAGACAGATTCATTCCAGAAAGAGGAACCATGGATCCATTTTTTTCTTGGGGTGGTCTGTTGGAATTGTGATTGAGAACTCAGTTTTATTGTTTTTTTCTATGGCAGAGTGACAGATTCATTCCAGAAAGAGGAACCATGGATTTTGATGTAGCTAGATTCATGGTAACGCAGAAAGAAAAGGGAAATGAGGATACTCATACGCCCTACCCTCCCCTTCCAAAAAATCATACAAGAAGGAGATGGAAACAAATTTATTTAAGAATGCAAATGTTGCAGACAACAATTGCAGAATTCTTTCTTTCAAAGGAAAATCATCGACTACTTCCCAAGTTTCACAACAATATGCGTCAGCTAATCTCGCTGTTGCCAAAAGAGCACGCAGATATATTCCTCAGGTAAAGATTAGATTTCATATTTCATTTCTAGTCATTTTCATTTGACATTCTATAAAGTTATAACAGATCTGACTTTCATTGATGTTTACTCGTTATTGAACTAAGCCCTTGTCCTATTTGGATTTGTGTGCGAAATGGCTTGTGCTTGTAATTGCATCATTATCCCATTTGGATGAATGCTTTACAATCTTTTTTTCTTTTCCACTTGCAACGATGAATTCACTACCACATCCATTCCAATTTCTTAAAAAATTATATTCACAGAATGATGCCATGACTTATTTCAGCACAGAAAATTACCCTTTCGCAAACGAAGCCCTGGTCCTGTTTTGTTTTGTAAAACCATTGACATTTACCTATCTTTAATTATACTCTTTGGGGACCAGATAAACTACATAGTTTTCGGGGTTTTTGTCATTAGTAGGATGGATGTGGCCATTTCAGAATCATTTTCCTTTGTCATGTTTTCTTAGACTATAAATTGTATCCATGTTGATTGTAGTCTTCACACAGAACTCTGGAGGCACCAGACATGTTGGATGATTATTACTTGAATCTACTGGATTGGAGTTCTACCAACGTTTTGTCAGCAGCCCTTGGAGACACTGTATACTTGTGGGATGCTTCGGATAGCTCTACATCCGATCTTTTGATTGCAGATAATGAACAGGGTCCCGTTACCAGCGTTAGTTGGGCACCTGAAGGGAGGCAAATCGCTGTTGGGATGAATAATTCTGTTGTACAGCTATGGGACTCTGCATCTGATAAAAAGGTAAATTAAACCTTTTTATCTCTTCCAAGTTTTTCTCATTCTGAGATAATTATGGCAATCTCTAAATTCCACATGGATAAAATTACAGTTAAGAGCTTTCGAAGGTCATCATGAAGGCGTTGGTGCCCTTGCTTGGAATGGTCCTATTCTCACCACCGAAGGACTGGATGGGATCGTAATCAATCATGATGTTCGCATGCCTGAGCACATTGTTCAAACATACAGAGGGCATACCCATGAGGTTTGTGGATTGAAATGGTCTCCTTCTGGCCAACAACTTGCGAGTGGGGGAAGTGACAATCTACTATACATTTGGGACAAGAGCATGGCATCTCATAATTCTTCCTCTCAATATCTACAAAAATTAGATGAACATTGTGCAGCAGTCAAGGCCTTAGCATGGTTCCCCTTCCATAACAATCTGTTGGCATCGGGTGGAGGGAGTTTAGACAGGTCTATAAAGTTTTGGCACACTCAAACAGGTGCATGCTTGAATACTATCGACACCCATTATCAAGTCTCTTCATTACTGTGGAATAGACATGAGCGCGAGCTATTGAGTTCACATGGGTTAGATAAGAACCAGTTAACCTTATGGAAATACCCATCCATGGTGAAGATTACTGAGCTTACAGAGCATACTAATCGAGTTCTTCATATGGCACAGGTATTAAAATTCATGTTTTTATGCATTCAATTCATGTTTTCCCATTTATGAATAGATTTGTCCTGACGACCCTTCCCTATTTTTTGCCTCTTCAGAGCCATGATGGGTACAGAGTTGTATCAGCCGCAGCAGATGAAACACTAAGGTTTTGAAAAATTTTTGGAGGTCCGGATACCTCAAAGAAGGCTAAGATTAAAGACGCAAGAGCGGCTTTCAGCAACTTTCATACTCACATCCACTAAGAAGTATCTGTCCAGATTTATTTAATCAGGATGGATGTTCAACTCAAGGTAGTAATTAATGTTTTCTTTTCTCTTTACAAAGCTCTTCTGTAGGCGCTCTGTAGTTCTGTTGGATTTTTATGTGGTACGTTCTACTTTCTTCATTGTACTTTGTTCGTTCCTTTGGTACTCATATACCATGAATTGTGTAGTTTTTCTTCTGTTGCAACAGATTTGTGAGACAACGATCAGATTCTTCAGTTGCATGATAAAATTTGAAATGGTTTTGGTAGTACTTCAAGATGTGAAGAAGTATCTCATTCAACTCTATAATGAAGCTTGCATGCTTCCACAAGTGAAATAATGATAAGGTGATGCTCAATGTTGTAGGCAATTAATTATTGAATTATTTATCTTGATTAAGGAAACTTATTGTGAAATTACTTAATTTGAAATAAATTTAGAAAGTTTAGTTGTAGATACTATTCTGATTTGTTTGTGTTGTCTCAATTCTAATATGAGAAAATATTGACCAAACGGAAAAACCGACTGAATCCCTCCACCCATAAGCATGATACAGTGTAATTTGTTGTTATTGCAGTGCTATTTTAGATCTGTGTAACACCGTGAATTGCTTCTCTTTGCTAGCATCCAAACATGTCACTGAATAACATCCCTAAGGTGCGCTTTTTATCTAGTTCAATTTTCCAGCATAACTGAATTTGTAAGTATATTCTAAGGTGCGCTTTTTATCTACCTCAATTTTTCAGCACAATTGAATTTGCAAGTACCTCTTGGTGATAGTGCGCTTCATTTTTATTATCTTTTATTGCATGAATTGTGTTGTAATTTCATTTTCATTGTATTGCATTCTTCACTGACAGCTGCGTTGTGTCATTGTAGCTTTTAATTGGGCATTGACAATCAATATATTGATTGTCTGCCCAATTATTTTTTTTAGCCAACGGCATTTTTAAATGCCACCAATCTATTGGAAATTTTTTTCATCCTTCATATTTTTAAATTGAAAATCAATATGAAGCTTTTCTGTGATTAAGGTTTAATATATTCCTAACCAAAATATAGAAAAAATATTAGATCTGCAATCTTCATTAAGTCAAAGCTAATGATAATGTTTTAAAAGGGTCTGTAGCTGTAAATCACAAATATTTTCTAAAATTTTTATTGTTCTGCGTTTGTTTAAATTTTACATTACAATATAATTGCATCAAATAACTAAAATTTTAGTTTGTTCATGGTGAGTTTTTGGCATTTCATTATGATCTATCATTACCTTTACAGAGTGTTGCTACTTACTTCAAGGTGCATATCTTTTCATCTATGCTCTAGCTTGAAAATGTTCTTGAATTTTTTACTCTAGCTTTGGTTCACATTGGATTGTTTGTGTAAGATTGCTCAAGATGGAAACACTTGATTTGATTAATTTGCTAAAATATTGCGCTTGAAAGACCATAAAAAAATGTTTTATAAAAAATCATAAAACTAAAAGTTTACACTTTATTATTACTAGAAGCAACCACATTAAATTAATTAAAGTGTCTGGATACTACTATAGGCATAAATTTAAGCACATACTATAGGGAAAGAAATTAATATAAAAAGCATGTGCCTAAATTTAAGCCTATCGACGTATTCAGACACATAATTAATTTAATGTGGTTGTTGCTAGTAACGGGTGAGCTAATAGACATATCTACAAAGTATTAATATAAATAATATTGTTTATTTAATTATAATATATAATAAATAATATTTAATATATTTATTACCATATTATTTAATTAATATAAAACATAATATACTTAAAATATTATTAATACAATGTTTTTCCGTATAGTATATATGAAAAATATATCATGAAGTTAATTATATCCAATATTTATTATTCACATGTTATAAACTAACCTAATAACATATATCATCGCAAATTCATAATGTAACCTAGCCATAATGTTCCATACCATGTTATTGATGTACCAAGTCAACATATGTTCATTATTATTAGAATGAAGATGATCAATGTCACAATGTGACATAACAAATTCTTTTTCTCTATAGTATGTATTGTGTCGCAAAACATACGAAGATGTGACATGAAACCTTTGCAAACTGTGACAATGTGACATAGCCTTTGTTTAATTTCATAACGTGACAATTACATTGGGGAATGCAAGCATTCAAAATACTATGTAGGAGGCTCACAAAGGGTTATGATAAATTACTTCATTCATCCCTAGTTTATCGGATTTTTGTCACATTGGAAACAATTATAGTTCTGATTATGTTGGGATGCAATGTTCATGATGGTTTATGTGTCCTTGCTACATACCACATTGGTTACAATTCAATATGGTTATGTTTCTTAAGGTAATTTGTTGCAATTATAAATATATTAAAAACAAATTAGCGATGATAATATAATAACATAAAATAACCATGTGGTATTGTGGGAATTTGATAATCTTCCTTGGAAATTTCACAGTGCAACGTTAGCAATTTTAATCAAAATTTAATATGTTGTTGAAAAGTTTTATTAGATTCTAATAGTGCAAAAGTTTTCTAATTGTTATGTTATTTTAGATTGGACCGCAACATGGAGATGAATGAATGAATGTTATGTAATGTTAATTGCTAATAATGGTAAACTAATAATTTAATTGATTATAAAATAATATTGTTTATTTAATTATAATATATAATAAATAATATTTAATATATTTATTACCATATTATTTAATTAATATAAAACATAATATACTTAAAATATTTTGATTCACGTAATGATACATAACCTATGATAAACGTCACAATGCAACATAATGCTTATTAAACGCCCACTATCACATTATTAATGTGTCAGATCTTTTGTTCTGTTAACACATACCAACCAAACACTATAACAAACCATGACTTAACGTTGTATGTGATATAACCCTTGATAATGTCACAGTGAAATGTAAACCTTCATAAACATGACAATGCGACATATCAATCTACATTACTATGTAGAATGTGGATGGTTTAAACCATTTCTT
>LPNX010869536.1:66182-95663 GCA_001517045.1 Pseudotsuga menziesii | reverse complement strand
AAATGATGTTGTTAATTGGTCCAAACAAAATCTAAGCCATGAATTCAATGAAAGGATGGGTAGTGTGAGAAGGTTTTTCTGGAATGTTGCAATGGGTGATGTTGATGGATCAATGCCACATAATTTTACTGCAATCCTGAAAACAAGGGGCTTACACTCCATTAGGAGTAAGAAAATGAAAAATATACACACAATCGAGAAATGAAAGTACTCTTGATTTTGTATTACATGTATTAATGATGTAGAGTCTTTGGATGAGTGTCAAAACTAGACTAACAATTTTTTGAAACCATAGAGACACCAGATGGAAGTGTAGAAATACTTAAGGCAAGGTTAGCTACCAATGTTTTTTCCCAAGTTGAAGGGATTGACTACAATGAAACCTTTGCTCCTGTCACAAAAATGAACTCCATCCACCTTGTCCTTTCCCTTCCAGCCTTACATAACTGGGAATTCCATCAAATGGATGCCAAGTAGTCCTTTTTACATGGTGATTTACAAGATGAAATTTACATGGAACAACCTCCTGGATATGTTTAGGATAACTCTAGCCTTGTCTATCGCCTTATCCTTATATGGCCTTAAGCAAGCTCCTGGAGCTTGGTATGCCAAAATGGATAGATTTCTCCTTGACATTGTTTTTTCTAGATTCCATTCTGACCCCAATGTCTATACCAAGAAAGTAGGAAACCATATTATCATACTTGTTCTTTATGTTGATGATCTTATCCTTACTGGTAGTGACCCTAAACTTTTAACCCATGTGAAATCCAGTCTTAATCAAAATTTTGAAATGTCAGACTTTGGAAATTTACATTATTTTCTTGGTCTCCAAGTATTGCAAACGAAAGAAGGAATCTTTCTTTCCCAGTCTAAGTATTCTTGTGACCTTATTTGTCGCTTTGACATGGAATATTGTAAACCAGCCCNATTATTTTCTTGGTCTCCAAGTATTGCAAACGAAAGAAGGAATCTTTCTTTCCCAGTCTAAGTATTCTTGTGACCTTATTTGTCGCTTTGACATGGAATATTGTAAACCAACCCCTTCTCCCTTTCAGTTTGGAGTCAAACTTTCTACCACTTGTACTTCACCTAAAGTAGGTTCCACCTTGTATCGTCAACTTGTTGGTAGTCTCTTATACTTGATTCATTCTCATCCTAACCTTTCCTTTGTCGTTGGTCATGTTTCCCGTTATATGCAAACACCTCATGAAAGTCACTGGAAAGAAGCAAAAAGAATACTTTGATATATTCCAGGTACAATTCAGTTTGGGATTCATTACAGTATAGGGGGGGAACCTTTGTTGGTTGGTTTCACTGATTCAGAATAGGTCAGTGATCTTGATGATAGAAAATATACTACAGGTTATGTTTTCAGTCTGGGATCTAGACCTGTCACTTAGGCTTGTAAGAAACAACAAGCTCTTGCTCTTTCTTCAGCAGAAGCAGGATATCGAGCTACAATTAATGCCAATCAGGAATCTTTATGGCTTCGATAGATCCTTTCAGAGTTTGGATTCCAGTAGTAGCAGCCTACTCGACTTTGGTGAGACAATCAAAGTGCCATCAAGCTTTCCAAAGATCCAGTTCTACATCAACGCAGCAAAAACATTGAGCTACACATGCACTTCATCAGAAATATTGTTCATGATCATGTTCTTGAAATGCTCTATTTCCCTACAGATGATCAACTTGTAGACATCTTCACCAAGTCTCTTACAAAACCAAAGTTTTCTAAACTTATATCTATGTTAGGAGTTCAGGAATGTGTCGTTAAGGGGGGGCAGGCTCTAATTCCTCCTTCGTTCTCCTAATAGTGCTACTTTTGTAAATCCTTCTATCCTATCCCAAGTTGTTCTTAAGGGAGGATTTTAGGATATTTAGACACTTAGTAGTTTGTTAAGATCAACTTGTGTAATATATCTGTTAGGTAAAGTGTGTTTTTTTAGTATGCATTAGTATGCATTTGTAAATATTCTAATCCAATAGTCACGGTATGTTCTAGACATAAAGTGATCCGACAGTTCAACTTCTCTTAATCCGTGGATTAACACCCGATTGGTCCATGATCTCTATTTAAAGGGCATGGAGGGTTCCTGGCTAGTTGATCGATTATGAGAAGCTCATTTGTAACTTTATTTCTTTTGCATAATAAATTTCTCCAAGTAGCTATTTGGCTAGGGTCATGGAATGTTTCCCTCTTGAGGATTTTCACCACATGATAAACATCGGCGTATTGATTTGTGATCTATTTGTGTGAAGTGGTTTCTCTAGGTGTTTGGTCTTTTGGGAGTATCCTGTGTACCTGAACAATCATAAGATTGGTTCATGCACTCTCCTTATATTATGTGCAATAAAGAAGAGATTCAAACCCTAACTCTAATCTATTTCATCATGCTCATCCATGCCAACCATAAAATCTAATTACATTCCTATATATAAAACTTTCAAAAAGACACTAAACTTAGTTTTGAATAATTACAACTATTTATAATATGGACACATGAATTAGCATAATACATTTTGATGCATTGATTATCTTGGTATGTTGGTCTTTTTGGTACACTGAAAAAATAACTCATTCACATATTAGTATGTTGGTCTTTTTGGTGCACTGAAAAAATAACTCATGTACATACTCAAAACTTTCAAAATAGGGTGATGAAAACCAACAACATTATGTTTCATGAATAATGATGGTGATAAACTACAACAATTTTAGCTTCACAAATGTGTCAAGGGTGATCTTATCATCAATACTTCTTTCATGAAGATTCCAAAAAAAATCCACTAACTTGGCATGAATTTCATACTCATATCTTCATATATGAAAGTGCACCACAACCTTTTCATTCAATCAAACATGAGCATGAAGATGGAAAAACACCTTTCACCTTATCCCTTATAGTATATGGAGGTCTATCTTCATAAGGTTGCATAAAAAATTAACCCAACAACGAAGTTCATCATATTCGTCTAATTGAACCATAAATATTTTATGCTTACACAATATTTTCACCAAGAACACATTCATTAACATTAAATGCTTGTAACATTTACCTTGTTTTATTATTTGTATACCTTGAAAATGAGTTTTGATCATGGCATTTACATTTTTGTATTGTCTTAAACTTTATTTGCAACCATGCTCTCAAATAAAATTGTGATGAAAATGTATATTGCTGCAACTAATAATTTAAAGTTATATAAATGGTTTAGAATTGAATTAGTGACTTGTGTTTTTAACTTGTACTTTAATAGAGTGTTAAAATCCTCTTATTATACATACAATAAAAACATTACTTTATTAATTTTCTACAACAATTGGAAAGATTGTTTTAACAAATTATTTATAATTTTAAGGAGTGGATCAAAGTTATTCATGAATTATGTCAAAACCATACCAAAAAAATATATCTAAAATAATCATGATACAAATAAAAACATTTTAATTACGATCATTTATCATTTTGCTATTAAAAAAGGGTCAAATTGACAAATACATATTACCATGAATGTAACTGAAGATTCAATAAATGAATAATTGCATATTGATCTAGTGTAGCCATCATTCTGGATACTACAGTGTAGCTTCCATTCTGGATAATAACCACATTGCAATCGTCATTCTAAATAATAACTGTTGAACTCAGGGATTTCCAACATCACAAGCCTTTAACTTAAAGGGAATGATCATTTAGAGGCCTCCAGAAAGCTGCATAAAGATGATCATCAGTAGTTGTACATGGTTCCAAACAAGTTTAAAAACAGATTACAAGTAGATCAACATAAATAATAGCTCATATTTCATCAACATTTGAATGGGAAATTTCGTTCACCAATCCAATAGATGGAGATTTGTAAGGGTAAGCATCCGGTAACTCAACCGGGATCTTCCAAACACCACATTCATAAGGGCCTAAACTGTTACAAACAATAGACATGTTATGTCATATCATAACTTGAAATAGACTTTCAAAACCAAACTGAGAATCTAACAATAATTTGGTTGTTAAAAATACTTGAAATAGACTTTCAAAAACAAATAAGAATCTAACAATAATTTGGTTGTTAAAAAGACTCTATTGTGAAAAAATAAAGCAACCAATTTGAGTGAGATTATGATGAACATGGTTCAAGTATTTGATCCAGTCGACAAGCTAAGTTTTTTCAGAGCATCATTACCTCTTCAACTTCATTTTATTGTTCTATAGAAAGACAAAAGTAAAGAAATTATGTTAATGTCCATGAATGACCAAAGTAGTGGAATAGAAAAGAACTAGTATAGAAAGAACATGGCACTGAAAAGTTGCTGAAAACTAAGACGATAAAACAATGTGAACAAATTAAACACTACATACATAAGAAGAGAACCCTAAACCCAAAAATCAGCAAACCTAAACTATTGCAACGATTCAAAGGAATAAAAATATCTTAAAACGATAAAACAAATAGAAAGAAAAAACAAATAAAGTTCAGTTTGATCATGTCTCAATCACTGGTTTTTGCTGAAATAATCAACAATCAGTAATAAATCAGAAATACAAAAAGCACACAGGAAGAATGTCAAAGAGAAAAGGATCCAACAATAAGAAAGACAGGGAACATCAGCCGAGCACATGAAGCAAAGGTGTAAACGATGAGAGTTCAAGCTGGCATCTTTTCCAGAAGTGTTTACTGAGAGATGATGAGTCATCTGAAAATAAATCCATGATTGAAAACAATGATTCTTTGCATGTAGTAGCAGATGATGACATTAAAAATTCTAGAACCAATAGTAATTACAATAAATTTGTTGGAGGCAATCTAGGCTCATATCACTCCCAGAGTGCTCCAGTTGGCCTCCCCAAATGAAGGAGAAGGCTTAGTTGGCCTCCTTGATTGAAGGTAGGCGTGGGTGTTCTCATGTTGATGTCATACAGTGCTCCTTTAATGCCAATTAAGTCAATAAAACTTAGGATAGTGGTTTAACAAGTCCAAATTGACCAAATCATGTGTGCATGGTGGGTAAATGTCTCCAACATATTTGCTACTTTGGTGTAAAAGCAACTTGAACCCCTGTTTTGGCAAGCTGTTAATTTTGTCATCAAACACCTTATGTAAAAATTAAGACTATGGATAGATATCCTTTCTGACAAGCTAGAGTATGGTAGTTTCATATTATTTTTATCATTCACCCATTAGGTACGGTGGGCATTTTCCCAAGGCCACCTAAGCCAATTTTCCAACACTTAGTCATTTTCAGGACTTTCTCCAAAATTTATCCTAAAACCCTATTTTAGCAGATCCATAATTTTTTCTTCAGACATGCTTAATAAAAACTAATATCATGCTTAGGTAGATAAATCATAATACTACAGCTTGACCATATGCTATGGGCATTTACTTTAACCTTTGATTTATGGTGAGCATTTTCTTGAGACTACTTAGGTAATTATACTTTATCTGGTGCAAAACCTTGTTTTGGAAAACCTATAATTGTTTCCTCGGAAGCGATTAAGGAAACCTAAGAAAATGAATATATATACACTTCAACAAGATATATCATGGTATCACGGTGTGGGAATTTTACTCAAACCCTAAATTATGGAGAGCTTTCTCTTAGAGTATTTTTGACTCATTTTTTCATACTTAGTCAGTTTCCAAAGTTTTGAGAAACTTGCAATTCTTTTCCAGAATGATGTAAGGTTTCAACATTGAATTAATGATAGCACCAAGACACAATCATGTTTCTTTCCAGCCTCATCAAACATGCCACATCGTCACACTTTCCATGTCATCAAGTTTCCTTTGTCCTTGTCCTTGCCATCATGCCATCATGTCCTTTCTTATTCATTTGTCCTTGCCATCCTGTCATCATGTCATAATGTCCTTGCCATCATCTCACCATGACCTGATATCATGTCCTTGCTTATTCATTTTTCATTACTAAACTCCTTTGACATCAATGACAATTCCACATTCAACAATTTGGTAAATTTTTCGTACAAGAGTGCTCAACATATTACTCTTGTTGCGTCTTACTGTTATTTTTTTTCAGCATGTATTTAACTCTCAATTCTCATATTTTTTCAATCATTGGAATTTAGGTTTTTAATTCCTTCAATATGGGAAATCGAAGGAATCGCAAAAGAAAATATCATCGCACTAGAATTGATGAAGAGGCAAAGAAACAGATAAAGTGTGAAAACATGAGAAAGTTAAGAGAAAAAAGAGCAATGGAAATAAATGTGGAAGCACTTGGTGGTGACAAAGAAATGAAAAATGTGAACCTCGCACATGGTGGTGATAAAGGAATGTATATTGTTGAGGAACACGTTGATGAAAGAAATGAAGAACATGGAGGTGACGAGGAAATGACAAATGTGGAGCAAACTATGGGTAGCGTCAATATTGAGACAATGTTTGGTGAGTAAATAAATTTTGATATATATATTTGATTTGAAAGTTCACAATTAGATAAATTTATATTTATTTTTATGCAGGGTCGACATCCAACATACAACATCGTACCACACTTACCAATTCACAGAGATTAATTAGAAGCTGCAACAATATCGTCATTGACGATATGTTTTCAGAGAATATGGATTCAAGTAAAATAGAAGAAATGGGACCTCTGATGCCTCTTCATATAGCTCGTTATAGAGGAAAAAATATATTCAAAGAATATTTTAAAGCTATTTCTGTCATAGAATAAGCTCAATTGTTAAATAAATTGTTAAAGCGAAAATGTCTAAGAAATGCAATGACATTATTAGGCATTCTAAAGGTCAAAGAGGCTAAATCAAATGAGATTGTATCAGAAAATATAACATCTATCCTTGCATCGCTTGCAAAAAAGTGATCTCATAATTACATGGTTGCTCATAATGCTATTCTAACAAGGGTTGTCGCAAAAAACACTGTAAAAGTCGTTTGTTTTCTGCGACTGCAAGAATGTTAAAAACATCAAGAAATTTTTTATGGAAACATAAATAATTTAGGGTTCAATTAGATGAGGATGATGAAGTTGCATGTTGGGATGTTATCTGTAGGAAACCTTATAAAGATATACTTCCAGAAAATGTGAGGGACAGGGTGAAATATTTTTGGCATTTAAACTCTCGTGTCTTACCAAATGAAAAGGATGGTGTGCGGCATCGTATATCGAAAGGAAACTATGAAACTCATGCCAAACACATAACATAGATCACTCAAGTGGAAATGTTTAAAATTTTTATGGAGAGTAATGTTGATGCGAATATTTCTGTTAGCACATTTGTGAAGCTTAAAACATGGTATGCCAGGCCCAGCGTTGTTCGCGACACATGCTGTTGTCGATACCATGCAGAATTCAAATTATATTATGAGACATTTCTAGATTTTGGCATGTAGTGTTCGCTAAATAACCCCCCTCCTATGAGTGTTCATGAATTTGTATCTAAAATATTATGCGCAAGAGAGAATGATCAAGTATTCTATAAGAAACAATGCGTCGGAGGTAAAAAAATGTGAGGAGTGTTTTGATTTGGCCATTTTTAATGCTAACTACCACATTGATGCAAATGATCCTCAATTATCAAATTGCATTGCGAACTGGAAGAGATATGATTATGTTGATTATAATCCTATTACAGATTCAACGACATCATCAAGAAAGCTTAATTTAGTTGAAAGTGATATCTCTTTGACAGATTTTATGAATTTGTTCAGGGATCAAATATATAAATATACCAAGCTCTCTCACTCAGCACTATTGTAGGACTTACAGTTAAATAAATCACGAGATGTATTTCAAAAAGGAACAATATTATCCATTGTCGATTTTTCTGAAAATTACACTTCCACTCCGCAAAAGGAGATACCGAGTGAGTATTATCATTCAGATCAAGTATCTATACTTGTTCATATTATGTATAGACATGCAGAGCCTGATGTCAATGGTTTTGATAGCAATGAAAATAATCATGAAGTGATTAAGGAGTATCATTTCTACATCAATGATGATCATACACGTGATACATGTTTTGTCCAGCATTGTTTTGGCATTCTTTATAAAGAATTATCAAGATGAAGGGTCACTTTTAAAGAACATTGGGTGTGGTCATATGGTTATGCTGGTCAGTTTAAATCGACGTGATAATTCTTATGGTTGTCTCACATTCATAGAAACACGGATGTTCACCACACATGGAAATTTTTTGAAACATGACATGGAAAAGGAGAACATGATGGTGTTGGGGCCTGTGTGAAACATGCACTTAGGAGATATCAAATGAATCACTCTGGTTCTCACCTTGCAAATTCAAATGATGTTGTTAATTAGTCCAAACAAAATTTGAGCCATGAATTCAATGAAAGGATGGGTAATGTGAGAAGGTTTATCTAGAATATTGCAATGGGCGATGTTGATAGATCAATGCCACATAATTTTACTGCAATCCTGAAAACAAGGGGCTTACACTCCATTAGGAGTAAGAACATGAAAAATATACACGCAATCGAGAAATGAAAGTACTCTTGATTTTGTCTTACATGTATTGATGATTTAGAGTATTTGGATGAGTGTCAAAACCAGACTAACAAATTTGTGAAACCATGGAGACACCAAGAATTGACACCATTGCCCCCATTTGGAACTATCAGCGATGTAGAGCACGACAATGAAGCGCTTGTGATTGACAAATATCATGATCGTGTTTCTGATTTGGTTAGAGAAGGTGATGTATTTGATGTCATTGCACCGGTAGATAATCCAGAAAAGTGCATTATTATTTATTGAGATGCATTACGTCAAAAAGCATGTTGTGCAAGAATTTAAAGACCCGTCAAATTTTACGTATGGTGTGGGTTCAATGGTTTTAATGGGAAATTTCTTTGCAGAAGTAAGGAAATTTAAATACCATATTCTTTTTCAATGCTACGAGTTAGATGTTATATGTGCTAAATACAATCATTTGGTCATAGCAGCCTGGTTGCAATTGAAGGCAATGAAGAGTAGGAAAAATTCCAAGCATCGACAATGGAAATCGTCTATAGAATATCATAATGCCATTCTTGATAATATGCCACTCGCACATTTCATATGAATAAAAAACACATCAAGGTTGGCGAATTTTTTATCTTTGATTCTAGGGTGGGTGGATGGGTGGGAGGGGCCAGATGAGCTTCCACCTTCACGTGGCTGGCCTCATCAGTAGAGAATATATATATATATATGCTTCCACCTTCACGTGGAAGCTCGTTTGGCCCTTCCCACCCACCCACCCTAGAATCAAAGATAAAAAATTCGCCAACCTTGATGTGTTTTTTATTCATATGAAATGTGCCAGTGGCATATTATCAAGAATGGAATTATGATATTCTATAGACAATTTCCATTGTCGATGCTTGGAATTTTTCCTACTCTTCACTGCCTTCAATTGCAACCAGGCTGCGATGACCAAATGATTGTATTTAGTGCACACACACACACACACACACACACACACACACACACACATAATTCTTGAAACTAAGAGAAGCTCTTTCTAACAATATTAATTTAAATATATTATGGGTTTTGTTAAATCTAGATTCATATATATTCTTGATGTTGTTGATGTTTTAATGGATTTATATANAGAGAAGCTCTTTCTAACAATATTAATTTAAATATATTATGGGTTTTGTTAAATCTAGATTCATATATATTCTTGATGTTGTTGATGTTTTAATGGATTTATTTAAATATTGAGTTTGAACATTACGGAACACCATTTCTATTTCTAGTGTTACATATATTTATAACATAAGCAGGCACAATCTCATGATTTTGTATTACTAATAAAGATAACTAATGAAGATATAGTTCAACCTCAAGTTATCTCAAAGTTGAATTGAAATTCAACTACCACTAAACTGAAATGTGAAACTCTATAGTTGCTTTCAATTACCAAATTCATTTAGATATAAAACATTTAATTCTTAATTAAATATTTATCTTTTAGTTAAAAAATAATTATATTTTATCCAAAATTTTCCTATGTTTTTATTTATATAATTAATTTATTAAATTTTGGGTTGCTACACTTGTAACATGTTTCTCATTCTTATTGAACATATAGATGGAAACACTTAAAGAGGGAACTTTTTTCTCATTCTTATTGAACATATAGATTCCTTTCAACTTTATGTGAAGACAACCTTTTGTAATGTAGAAATGGAGGGCATATACATGTAATGATCTAAATTGGATTGAGAACAAAATGAAAGAGCACAAGATATTATAGAGAGATCGAGATATAGTTTAAATGTAAAGAATTTTATTCAAAATCAATTTCTATTTTAATGAATTAAAGGTGGAAAACACTTCAATGCATAACACAAGCAAAGGATCTAGGGTGATGGTATCTATCGCACTCCTCTAGAAATTATATTTTTCTAGTGTACTCCTCCCTCTCTCCTTCTCATATGACTCCTTCTCCTCAAATACTATCTCATATGTCTTCTCTCCTTTTTCTAAAATTGTCTATATAGAACTTCTATATTACCTCTCAAAATGTATTTCTTTTCTCTTATCTCTCCATCCTATCTTTCTTCAATTACTCTATCTAATATGTCTTCTCTCCTTTTCTGAAATTGTCTATATAAAACTTCTAGATTACCTCTCATAATGTATTTCTCTTCTCTTATCTCTCCACCCCATCTTTCTTCAATTACTCTAGATCCACTTTTTACTCTTTTTTGTTAAATTCCCCATCCCTTCTTCTCTTACCCCCTTGGTCACATGGGGATTACACCTCCATTGCATATGGTGTCATTTTCATTAATCCTTTTTTCTACAAATAGAATTTTTATATACAATGATATCAATTTTAGTAACCCCCTTCCTAGNATGGGGATTACACCTCCATTGCATATGGTGTCATTTTCATTAATCCTTTTTTCTACAAATAGAATTTTTATATACAATGATATCAATTTTAGTAACCCCATTCCTAGACCTTCCTCAAAATTACTTAAGTTATATGTGTTGAAAGTGTTGATATATTCAATAGAAAAATCCATTACCATAACCTTATTTTACTCATTAAAACCAATATTCTAGTACTCTTTTCAATAGTTCTTGATTATAAATGATCAACTCTTAGTATTGATGGGCCTATTCTTCCACCATGCTAGATATACATTAAAATTCTACATTTCCTTATTTGAAAATTTGATTTCCCTTTATTTGTATTTATCATCTCAAGGGTTTCCATGACATAAACTATTAATTCCTTATTGAAAATTGTGTTCTATTGTAGGAATAGAACCAATTATTGGCTCTAAAAATAAACCATATTTTATCTAGTAAACCAATAATAACCTACCGATAATGTAATTTTCAATATTTAAATGGGGATAAGGTCTCACCCAAGAATGATAAGATTACAAAGACATGTTTACCTATATAGCATGAAAATACAATATAATCATAAACCATGCACGCTGTTAAGATTAAATCAAAAACAAGATTCATCCATGTATATCACAAAAATTTTACAATGGAAATCAGAGTGTTTATGAAGAGTCGCTTTCGTTTGTGATCAATATTTGGAACCGATGTTGCCGAAACTTTGAAAGGGTTTCTGGTTTTAGAGTTTCTGTGCATTTGTGTCCTATGGGATCTATTCCGTTACGTCCAAAGCGTTGTTTCCATTGGGCAATAGTTTTCGTTTCATCGAAAATCGTTTCCGTTTGATCTAGAAACACCCATTTCGAAAAATCTGAAGCTATAATGTTATAGTGACGGATTTGTTTTATTTTTATTTTTTTAAATATCTCANGTTTCATCGAAAATCGTTTCCGTTTGATCTAGAAACACCCATTTCGAAAAATCTGAAGCTATAATGTTATAGTGACGGATTTGTTTTATTTTTATTTTTTAAAATATCTCATATTTTATCAGTTTTAGTATTAGATCCTTATTTTTTTAGTCTCATACTATTTCCTTCCCTAGCTGCGTATGCCCTTTGATGTGCACCTTACGCTATCGCGACGAATCAGAAACAGAAAGGAATTCTTTTTTTTGTCTTCTCGCTATGTATGCTCTTCGCCGTGCATCTTGTGTGATTGCGATGAATGAGAAACATAGAGAAAACATGAGAATGTAGACTTTACAGGAAATCTAACCAAGATATAACTCCATAGTGTGGAAAAAAAAATTCGGTTTTTTCGTGATTTGCAAGAAAAAAAGGCAAGCACGGAGACCGAGAGAGAAGAGTAAAACAAACAAACAAAAACCTTCCTCTTTCCCTTATTTTATGTACCTTTTAAAGTTAGCTCACTTGGTTCAAAGTTGTTTTATTCCTTAATAGGTCTTGAGTTCATGTTTTATTAAGTTACTTTTTAGTGCATTCAGTTCTTATTTTCAAGTTACTTTATTGTAAAAGTGCATCTCACTTAAATAAAATAAAATAAAAAGTGAGTCACTTAAGTATTTTAATTTATTTCAGCACTATTTAAAGTAACATTATTGTAAAAGTGAACATCACTTATTTTTACAAAAGTGATTCACTTAAAAGCAAATTTCTTGTAAGTGATTGTTAAAGGTTCATCTTGGGAAGAAGGGGGTTCTTTTTTTAGTTGGTCAAGTTAATATCTACCACGTCACTATTGGGGACATCTTCAACATTTTCTTTGATCCGGCGTAACTTCATCATCTAGAATCAGTTTTCAGTGTCATTTTTTTTTAAACTACCTAATTTTTTGAGCTCTTTGCATCTAGACAGTTAATTTCTATTCTTTCAGCCATTATTTAACAGTATGGCCTCCCCTTGTGATATTATACTTACTAGTTCTAACTATTTCTCATGGAAATCCCGTATGGAGGATGTTCTAAGAAGTAGGGTACTTTCACAATTACCTCAGGGAAAAAACCAGAATCCACTGATGATGATAAGAAAATAAAATGGGCAAATTGATGTGATGAATCTCGTGGATTTATTGGAATATGAATCTCTACTGATTTGCGATTCCACATATTTGGAATTGATGAACCCGATAAAGCTTGGAAAAAGTTGGAATATGTGTTTGGTAAACATAATGAAATTCAAGGTCATCAACTTGAGAATGCATTGATTTCTTTGAATCCAAGTGATTTATCATGCATTCAAGACTATTTATCTAAGTATAAAACTCTTATACTCTTATGTGAAGAATGCAAGATTAAGAAATAAGACAAACAATGTCACTTTATCATATTCTTTCCAAACTTGGACCTACATATTTTGTTTTTTTATCTACATTTTACTCCATGAAAGAATCCTTGACTACATCTAGCTATCAAGAGCCTAGTCTTGAATCCTTTTGTGATTCCTTAATTAGAGAGCAAGATAAGTTCATTCATCTTGAAATAATTGGCAATGTAGATTGTAATGTCCCCAACCCTTCGACTAGCGAAGAGGATGCTACTAAACACCAAACATTTGAGAATCTATCCCCATGAACATGTACATACATATAATATCTGAAGTAAATGCTTAAAACATCAAAAGTACTAATATGCATAATCATACATATATTTAGCGGAAGCAAAACAACATTCATTTCTATACATGTTCATCATAAATCATTAACAGTAACATATTGCAGAAGTAAAATGGACAAGTATACTTATCTTATAAGAAATTTCCCGCAACCAGCTACGTCGCTGCAACATTCCACCCAACCATAGGCCCGCGTACTCTTTAATCTATCAGCAACGCTGCCACCCCCAAGCCGAGCATGATTCCCCAAGGAATAAGGCACTAGCAGGCTTACACATAGCCAAGGATACACAAAACATCAGGAATACATAGTTCAGCCAAGCCAACTCAGTTGGGTTTATCAGGCGAACATCAGATTAGCCAAGCCAACACAGTTGGGTTTATCAGGCCATCCAGGAGCTGGGAAAGGCTAAATTCTAAGCTAGTGAGATCATTGAAGAGCTGAGGACACCTACACCAGAACTAGCCTAACTTCTAGAACACCCACACACACCCAACACAAGGAAACCAGTCCTTTCTCTACAACGCAGTCCCTCAGGCCCTGACCTCCCTTCCAGTGTTATTCAGGGGTTGTGGAGAAGAAATCCATCCCTCTAGCTCTGTCTATGTGGTTCCCAAACACACTAGGTTTGTCAAGTAAATCAGGCCCTCATCACCACTCCATTACCTTCTAAAGACCAACCACTGCATGCATACAACAAACCAGTTATTAAAGCTTTAACAGGGGAAAAAAAACTCCCTGAATTTTTCTTGGCCCTATAGTGACCAAAACGATTTCACAGCAACCTTCAGAAGCCCAAATCGCAAGGGAAAACTCAGTCAACAAATGTGGGGATCAACAGCCAATGAACTACAGTTTGACCATGAACACCCGAGACATTACCCCATCCGAACAAGAGTGCAAAACAGGAGAAAGGCAACAATATTTCTACGTGAATGGGAGGAAAAAGATCTCACAGAATAGAAATCGGTGTCAGAGAGGGAAGGGCGAACCCCTACAAAATGGATTGTAAAACATTTTATCCCCCACTCTGCATGAGGAAAATTAATAGCCCACAATCCAAGAGAGTGGACAGACAGCCAGCATCCCAAATGGTGTGTGAGGAACCACTCCCAACCCGTGCGTGACTGAACTAGCTGTAGAGGCACGTGGGGGAAATCCTGCCACCCACCCCTACCCAGCATTAACTGTCTCAACTAAAATAAGGGTTTAAGGTTTGACACATGGCTTTTCCTCATGGGGTCCAGGTTTAGAAGTAGATGCCACCTTGTATCGTTAGCTTGTTGGTACTCTCTTTTACTTGACTCATTCTCATCCTGACCTTTCCTTTGTTGTTGGTCATGTTTCCCGTTATATGCAAACACCTCATGAAATTCACTGGAAAGCAGCAAAAAGAATACTTTGATATATTCAATGTACAATTCAGTTTGGGATTCATTACAGTATAGGGGGGAAACCTTTGTTGGTTGGTTTCACTGGTTTAGATTGGGCCAGCGATCCTGATGATCGAAAGTCTACTACAGGTTATGTTTTTAGTTTGGGATCTAGACCTGTCACTTGGGCTTGTAAGAAACAACAAGCTCTTGCTCTTTCTTCAGCAGAAGCAGAATATCGAGTCCCAGTTAATGCCAGTCAAGAATCTTTATGGCTTCGACAGATCCTTTCATAGTTTGGATTCGAGCAGTATCAGCCTAATCCACTTTGGTGCGACAATCAAAGTGCCATCAATATTGCCAAAGATCCAGTTCTACATCAACGCAGCAAACACATTGAGCTACACATGCACTTCATCAGAAATATTGTTCATGATCATGTTCTTGAAATGCTCTATTTCCCTACAGATGATCAACTTGTAGACATCTTCACCAAGTCTCTTACAAAAGCAAAGTTTTCTAAACTTCTATCTATGTTAGGAGTTCAAGAATGTGTCATTAAGGGGGGGTAGGCTCTAATTCCTCCTTCATTCTCCTAATAGTGTTACTTTTGTAAATCCTTCTATCCTATCCCAAGTTGTTCTTAAGGGAGGATGTTAGGATATTTAGACACTTAGTAGTTAGTTAAGATCAACTTGTGTAATATATCTGTTAGATAAAGTGTGTTTCTTTAGTATGCATTAGTATGCGTTTGTAAATATTCTAATCCAAGGGTCACGGTATGTTCTAGACATAAAGTGATCCAACGGTTCAACTTCTCTTAATCCGTGGCTTAACACCCGTGTTGCATGATCTCTATTTAAAGAGCATGGAGGGTCCTTGGCTAGTTGATCGATTATGAGAAGCTCATTTGTAAATTTCATTCTTTTGCATAATAAATTGCTCCAAGTAGCTATTTGGCTAGGGTCATGGACTGTTTCCCTCTCGAAGGTTTTAAACACGTGACAAACATTGGCATATTGATTTGTGATCTATTTGTGTGAAGTGGTTGCTCTAGGTGTTTGGTCTTTTGGGAGTATCCTGTGTACCTGAACAATCATAAGATTGGTTCATGCAATCTCCTTATATTATGTGCAATCAATAAGAGATTCAAACCCTAACTCCAATCTATTTCATCATGCTCATACATGCCAACCATAAACTCTAATTGCATTCCTATATATATAAATTTCAAAGAGACACTAAACTTAGTTTTGAATAATTACAACTATTTATATTATGGACACATGACTTAGCATAATATATTTTGATGCATTGATTATCTTGGTATGTTGGTCTTTTTGGTACACTGAAAAAATAACTCATGCACATATTAGTATGTTGGTCTTTTTGGTGCACTAAAAAAATAACTCATGTACATACTCAAAACTTTCAAAATACGGTGATGAAAACCAACAACATTATGTTTCATGAATAATGATGGTGATAAACTACAACAATTTTAGCTTCACAAATGTGTCAAGGGTGATCTTATCATCAATACTTCTTTCATGAAGATTCCAAAAAAATTCCACGAACTTGGCATGAGTTTCATACTCATATCTTCATATATGAAAGTGCACCACAACCTTTTCATTCAATGAAACATGAGCATGAAGATGGAAAAAGACCTTTCACCTTATCCCTTATAGTATATGGAAGTCTATCTTCATAAGGTTGCTTAAAAAATTAACCCAACAACGAATTTCATCATATTCATCTAATTGAACCATAAATATTTTACGCTTACACAATATCTTCACCAAGAACACACTCATTGACATTAAATGCTTGTAACGTTTACCTTGTTTTATTATTTGTATACCTTGAAAACAAGTTTTGATCATAGCATTTACATTTTTGTATTGTCTTAAACTTTATTTGCAACCATGTTCTCAAATAAAATTGTGATGAAAATGTATATTGCTGCAACTACTAATTTAAAGTTATATAAATGGTTTAGAATTGAATTAGTTACTTATATTTTTAACTTGTACATTAATAGAGTGTTAAAATCCTCTTATTATACATACAATTAAAACATTACTTTATTAATTTTCTACAACAATTGGAAATATTGTTTTAACAAATTATTTATAATTTTAAGGAGTGGTTCAAAATTATTCATGAATTATGTCAAAACCATACCAAAAAAATATATCTAAAATAATCATGATACAAATAAAAACATGTTAATTACGATCATTTATCATTTTACTATTAAAAAAGGGTCAAATTGACAAATACATAATACCATGAATGTAACTGAAGATTCAACAAATGAATAATTACATATATGATCCAGTGTAGCCGTCATTCTAGATACCGTAGTGTAGCCACCATTATGGATAATAACCACATTGCAATCGTCATTATGGATAATAACCGTTGAAATCAGGGATAACCAACATCACAAGCCTTTAACTTATAGGGAATGATCATATAGCGGCCTCCAAAAAGTTGCATAAAGATGATCATCAGTAGTTGTACATGGTGCCAAACAAGTTTAAAAACAGATTACATGTAGATAAACATAAATAATAGCTCACAGTTCATCAACATTTGAATGGAAAATTTTGTTCACCAATCCAATAGATGGAGATTTGTAAGGGTAAGCATCTGGTAACTGAACCGGGATCTTCCAAACACCACATTCATAAGGGCCTAAAATGTTACACACAATAGACATGTTATTTCATATCATAACTTGAAATAGAATTTCAAAACCAAATAAGAATCTAACAATAATTTGGTTGTTAAAAAGACTTGAAATAGACTTTCAAAAACAAATAAGAATCTAACAATAATTTGGTTGTTAAAAAGACTCTATTGTGAAAAAATAAAGCAACGAATTTGAGTGAGATTATGCTAAACATGGTTCAAGTATTGGATCCAGTCGACAAGCTAAGTCTGTGCAGAGCATCATTACCTCTTCAACTTCATTTTATTGTTCTATAGAAAGACAAAAATAAAGAAATCATGTTAATGTCCATGAATGACCAAAGTAGTGAAATAGAAAAGAACTAGTATAGAAAGAACATGGCACTAAAAAGTTGCTAAAAACTAAGACGATAAAACGATGTGAACAAATTAAACACTACATACATAACAAGAGGACCCTAAACCCAAAAATCGACAAACCTAAACTATTGCAACAATTGAAAGGAATAAAAATATCTTAAAAAGAGAAAACAAATAGAAAGAAAACACAAATAAAGTTCAGTTTGATCATGTCTCAATCACTGGTTTTTGCGGAAATAATCAACAATTAGCAATAAATCAGAAATACAAAAAGCACATAGGTAGAATGTCAAAGAGAAAAGGATCCGTCAAGAAGAAAAACAGGGAACATCAGCCGAGCACATGAAGCAAAGGTGTAAATGATGAGAGTTCAAGGTGGCATCTTTTCCATAAGTGTTTACTGAGAGATGATGAGTCATCTGAAAATAAATCCATGATTGAAAACAATGACTCCGTGCATGTAGTAGCAGATGATGACATTCAAAATTCTACAACCAATAGTAAGTACAATAAATTTGTTGGTGGCAATCAAGGATCTCTAGATAGTCAACAGAAAACCGTCTTTTACTTGAGACAAAAATGGGCACTAAAGATCAAGTGACCAGCAAAGATACTGGTTTGAAAACAATATTTGAATTAGAATCCATTAGTGGCAAGCCTATCCTAGAAATTAAGAAGGATATATTAGATGAGAGGCTGCTACTCCCTAAGAGGGCCAATTCTACCATGTTTGAAAAAGATGTTTCTCTCACTTATCCAAGAGAGCAATTATCCATTCACAAGAGGACAACAACATATGACTCATTTATTGTTTTAACAACATACTGATACGGAATTATCTTGTATAGATTCAAAAAGGGGTGTAAGGGTTGATGACGAGTACAAGATTACTGAGAAAAGTGATCGACTACACAGACAACAATGTTATGGGAAATTCCTAGCAGATGATTCGTTCATGGTCCCAACCAAATCTACAGTGCATGAGCATGTAAATAGAGAATGGATGATTGGCATAAACGTGGGCTCCGAGGTTACACCAATTGATAAGGTTGAACGACCTTCCTATAATGTCCCAAAAAACAAATCTAAAAAGTCTATTATCTGGGAGCCTGCTGAATTGTATATGATTCCAGAGAGAAATTTTGAAACACACTCCCTAATTCTAGCATGGAATCCTATGAAAGATAACGATCCCCAATTGTTAGTTAACAATGCCGATAAAATGTATGTTGATGAAGAATCCAATGGTCAGGTGAATGAAAAAGGGCCTTTTCCAAGGAAAAAAAATGAGAAAATTGTCAAGTAACTATCATGAATGAAAATATGATGAAAGGATGGGCAATTGAAAGCAAAGAAAGTCCCAACAATGAAAAGAACTGAAATAGTTGCAAGGAGCAGGAAATCAACAAAGTCGACTTCACTGGCCGAAGCACAGTTTGACGAATATGGTTGTCATTGATGACAATATTAATGACAAAGGACAAATGACAAGTGGAAATATTGATGGCATGAGAAAGATAGATCACATGGTTTGAGGATATGATACAAGCATGGAGTTGACAAATAGGACAAAGCTTGGTGGCATGGCTTAATAAGAATGGCACAAGACATGAAGACAAGATGACATGGGGGAAGATGACTTGGCATAAAAGAGAATAAGAAAAATAACAAGTGGACAAACAAGGGGTAAATGCCAAGAATGGACAAAAGGAAAACAAGGATGACATGGGAGATGAAGTGGACAAGGAGAAGAGGTTGCAGGCATGTTCTACAACCAGCTACATGCATCAATATTAAGGTTGTGTGGGCATGAAAATGGCAAATGAATATTGCATGGCATGATGGAAAACTTGTTGGATGCAGGAATGCTATGGGAATTCCCATAGCCTAGCTATAAGATTCCCATGTGCTAATGTATGAAGACAAATATGGGGATCACTTAATGTTTGAGCAATATCATTTAAATTTATTAAATGATAAAATAGACATAAATGAGACAAGTAGGCTTCTATACTTAATAAGTAATTCTTGGAAATAAAATATTATTTGATGAATAAAGAATTAAAAATAAATATGAAGAAGTTAGCTCCATTCAAATAAATCAATTTATTCTTTGACAAGTCGGCTCCAAAACCTCGTGGGAAACGAGTAAAAATAAGCCAACATTTTGATTTTTGAATTAAGAAATTTGGATAAGCTCTGATGAATTTCGTGGGCTCACTGAGGAAATTCGTGGAGCTTGACTGAGGCTGCCTCAGACCCGAACTTTTACATCAGTGTATAATTTATTTTTTGAAGTGAAAAGAGCTCACAATTGTGACTGTTTTTAAGGGCAACTTGTGGAGTATATAGAGAGCTATGATTTTGGTGGTTTTGTGGATAATTTTGAGGGATATAACAACCATTAGAGGAAATTTCAATTTAAAATGGGCCTTCCAAAAATAATAAAAATTCCATGTCATCATGTATTAGCCAATCAAAATGATTTAAAATTAAAAAAGGGAGCACCTCTTAGAAAATTTTATAATATAAATTTGGGGATAGGTATCATAAAAAACAACTTTTTTTGTTCGTATTTTCAACATATCTCCCTGAGTTTTTACTCAAATTTTGATTGGGAGATCTCATTGGATGAGGAATTAAATTCTGCATCCAATGAGTACCCACTTGACATACTTATGATGGGCCCCTCTGCCCAGAAAATAAGAAATACCTGAAAAAATGTGATGATGATGTCATCATCACATTTTTTCAGATATTTTTTCTTTTTGAGGTAGCGGGGCCCATCAAAAGTATGCCGAGTGGGTACTCATTGGATGCGTATAATTTCACATCCAACGAGCTCTTCCAATCAAAATTTGAGTAAAAACACAGGGAGATATGTCGAAAATACAAACAAAAAAAGTAGTTTTTTCTTTTCTTCCTCCAAAATTAATAAATATTATTTTATTATTTTAACTATTATTTTACTAATTTTCCTTAGGAGACCCATTTTGAGTTGAAATTTCCTCTAATGACTAGTTTATTAGAAGATAAGTTTACTTGTGACTGTTTTGAAACAACATAGAAGTGTTCTCCTTTATTGTTGTTTTATTTCATGTTGACAGTTCCTCGATGGTGACCAACAATGTTCAACCAAATCTGTGTATGTTCTAATTTTGGAGCAGTACCCGAGATAAGTTTATGTGTACAAGAAGAACCAAAAACATTCTTGAAGTATTGGTATGAACATATTCTTTAATTCGTTTATATGGGCAATGAGAAGTGCATTGACATATGCAAAACCTTGATGACAAAACAGACCTATGATGAATTGGTTTGATGATTGGCTTGACAAGCGATATGACCTTGATGCCTGTGACTTTATTGACATCAATAGTCTTGAAGTGATTTTTATGCATAGTGAAGAAGTGATCTCAGTACTAGTCCAAAATCGTTGAAGATTTGGAGATATATAATGACATGATCAACAACTAGTGCAGGACAATATAAATAGTGACTCTTGGAGTCATGAGCAGTTGTGATACTTGAGTAGACTTGAATATTTGATAGTGACAGCTGTGATACGATCAGTGATGTGGAAATGGACATGAAGATTATATCTCGTGTCTCTTGTGCAATGTGTTGATGATTATGTGTTTTATTTGATGAATGAATTGATTATTGAAACATAGTCTTTTGATGAATATGATGTTGAATTGCATATGAAATGATGACTTAAGTTTTATAGTTTGAAGAAGTTCAAATTTGAAGTAAGTCGAAGCTCACTGATTCACCCCCCCCTCTCGGTGAGCCATTGTGTCTAACACAGTTACGTGCCCAACAATTACGTTCCTTTAAAGAAGGTTCAAAAAATTCCAAAAATAAGAAGGAAGAGGAAGAGAGGAAACATATTGAAGATCTGAAGGCACAGAGACAACAAAGAATTGTAGGAAGGACAATTTCAAGTCTAAATAAATTGAAAACTAACTCCCATCTTTCAAGGAAACAACAATTGAAGGCTATATACCAACAAGTAAATTATCTAATGTCAAGAAGAACAACAACCAAGCTCTAGTTTTGCAGATGGGGAAGCAATGTGATAGATTAAAATCCAATGGCATGGTTTCAAAGTCAACTTCAAATGACTTGGATAAATTTAATTCAAAGAAAAATCAGTCACTTGTTGCAAAGATGATTGCTTTACATGTCAGTGAAAAATATTCCTGTGTGATTTTTTATTTTGCTACTATGGTAGAGATCATTCAAATCATCATTACTTGCAAAGGTCTAAGAGAATTTTCCATCCAGTCCCATGACCAAAACAACACGAAAATGAACACAATAAAATTTAGTGGTATCTAGAATTTCAAGCAAACTGCCAAGAATGCACCAGATAAAACTTGAATCCATGCCCTTTTAGGTTTCAGGGATTGGCCAAAATAGACAAGAAAGAAATGAGGATTGAAGTCTCAACCTTGTAAAATGCTGTAACATAACCATGACATTAAAACCAATGGTTAAAGGTTTTAATATGGATTATACTTTACATGAGCAATAACACAGGAATAAACCAAAGACCTGATAAAAAATCTCTATACTCAAATAAAAAAAAATTGAATAGAATAAATCCCTTTAACAAAAATATCAAATATATGAGAACAAAGATAAAATCTATAGCTCAAAATTTTTATTTGCCTCCAATTTCAAAACAAGTTCCACTACATGAAATTATAGATAGCACTCTTACCTCACAAATTTTGCAATTGACTATCAAAAATTTACCAAAAATATATCTTTATTGTGGCTTGGTACAGTGCGAGTCTTGGATTATCAGTGATTAGTTCACCAACCAAAATAATAATTTCCAATTTTCATATAGTAATCAATAACAGATTTAACAAGATAAATCATTAAACAAATGGATAGCATATTAATATCAAAGATTTTGATTTTAAATTGACGAGGCACAATGGTCAAAAGGTGGCATATAAGCAAGTGCAAAGTCCTGGATTAACAGATATTTGTTTGTTGGTGTATTTGTAACTTTTGAATGTATCCATCTATGTATCTTATGTATTGTAACCCAATGTTTATTCCGGGATGTATATATTATGTATTTTAGTCATGTTGTCATACCCCGATGTTTCGATCGAGAGGATCAATTATGTAAATAAGTCATGTCAATTCATTGTTAAAGTCCCCACAGTTTCGGGGCACTAGGGTTATTAGACACTCATAGAGATGTTGGCTCTAGTAAGTAATTGATAAGTGAGGCCGACATGATTGAGTGCACTTCAAGTGAATGAAAGAATATAAATAGAGAGTGAGTCTCTCTATTTATCACACACATCATTCACATTTTCTACCGAGGGGTATCTAGTGTGTTTTCCATCCAGATTTCAGGGTTTGTGTGTAAATTTCCCTCATGTATAGATTGGGAGTCTGTTTTCTTCCCCATTGCGTCCTGTGTAAGTTTCCCCATGGCTTCATTGTTGAAAATGGGCTGTTGTTTCCCCACATTTGTTGGCTGTGTTTGCTTTTACGTTTTGGGCTGCTATAGGCTGTTATGGAGTCATTTTGGCCACAATATGGCCAAGAACAACTCTGGAATTGTTTTCCCTATCCAAGTTGTGAATCTCTTGTTGGACTGCGTGCATGCAGTGGTTGGTCTTCGGACTGTGTTGGAGTAGGGATGGGGGCTTGTTTTGCTTGATAAACATGGTGTGTTTGGGAACCACACAGACTGTAATTTCCTCGGTTTTGACCCTGTTTGCATGATGTATATATTGTAATTAATCGTGGTGAGGAGATCAAGGCAAAAGCCCCACCATCGATTTGGTTGTGTGCATGTTTCGGCAATGGGGATAATTGCCGATGGTTTATCGTGCCATTTCACATTATAATTCGGCATCATGTAAATACGCACATCAATTAAAACTAAAACCACAACCAGCTACGGCAGTGCAACGTTGAATGAAAAGGGCATGGTTCCAAAGGATAAGGGGTGGGGGATGTCAAACCTTGGTTTATGGGGGAAAAACCCATGTGTTGCCACCTTATTTGTTTTGCCACATTTCTTGTTTCACCAACCTCTTCAATGACTTGGTTTTGTTGTTGGGGGCAGTTATGGCTAGTGGTTGAGGCAGTTATTGCTTTTGGGAGTGGGGTGGCAGGACTGTCAGTCCCTTTCCCACACGCCCACTCCACCCACGACTGCATCCACTCCTTTCTTCCACGATTTCCCCATTCACCCATGGTCGGTTGGTGCCACATGATTGTCTGTTCTCCCTCACGCACTCTCCATTACGCAGGTGCTCTGTGGTCTATTCGTCCTTCTGTAGGATTTCATGTTCATCCTTGCGCTGAGGAAGTGGTCTGTTCATCTTCCTCATGCAGAGGTCGGTTCTGTCTTCCTCACGCGCTAGTCGGGGGTTCCCTCTCTGGTTTTGTGCATGCAGCGAGCTAGGAGAGCAGCCTCGCGGGCATGAATTTCTGCTGTGTATGCAGCTTGCTGTTGATTTCACCCATGTTTTGGGTTATTGTTGTTCTTCCCATGATTTTCGGATGTGGTGATGAGTCCAATTTCTTCTTCAATTATGGACTGAGTGTGCATTTTTCCAGGTTGTGAGCCGTGCTCACTAAATTCGTTTTGGGACTGTTGTCTTCCCTATGTTTTGTTGGCTGTGGTGTTCAATTTCATTTTGAGCCTCCGTGGATTTCCAATCCGTTGGTTGAGTTTTCCTCTGTTCACGCTGGGAGTTGGCTTCTCCTCTGTTTTGTGGACTGTGTGATGTTTCCCTCATTCACTATGAAGTTGGGCTACTGCGGATTGTTGGAGTTTGACTTCTCTTTTGTTTGAGACTGTCTGAGTTGTTTTGGCCATGTCAGGGCCAAGAACAACTCTGTGTCGCCTTATGGGCTTGATCTGTGCTCATCTTTTGTTTGGGATTATCCCCGGTTTCCTTTTCTTCTTCACAGGGCTGTGAAGGGATGGTTTTGCTGCATGTAAGCAGTGGTTGGTCTTTGGACTGTGCTAGCTTGGCCGGTCTATTGATGGCTTGATAAACCCAGCTGTGTTGGTTTGCTGAGTGTGTCCCCTAGCTATGTGTAAGCCTGCATTGACCCTTATCCTTGGAGGAATCATGCCCAGCTCGGGGGTGGCAGCATTGCTGAGAGATTGATGAGCAAGTTGGCCTATGGTTGGGTGGAACGTTGCAGCGATGTAGCTGGTTACGGGATTCTTCATCAAAAGATAAGTACCGTTGCTATTCCATCTCTACAATTATATTGATGTTTAATGAGTTATGATGAACATGTTGAATGCTGGTTTATGAATATGTTTGTTTCCACTGAATGATTGAGGAATTATGCATCTTGTATGATGTTTTATGCACTCTGTTATGCATGTTGTTTAAGCTTTTAATATCAGCATTTTTCCTGTTTATGTTCATGGGGCTTTTTGCCCGGTTGAGTGATTGGTGTTGGTCGCGTCCTCTTTGCCGGTCGGAGGGTGGGGGACGTGACAGTATGGTATCAGAGTAAAGGTTGCAATAGTGGGCCTCTATGGGCCATGAAGGATGCAGTGACAGAAGGTAGAATTACCTTCTATGTCCAGCAAAACAGCAGCAAACGTCAAAAATAAAATCTTTCCGAAATGTTAGACAGTCGGAAGAGTTAACGGAATTTACTTCCGCTGTGGCGGAAGGATTAGTAAAACGGACTTCCGTCATTGCAGAAGGCTAGATGGAAGCACGTCCAATGGAGTATAGTCGAAGGGAAAAATTTTGGAAAATTCCTAAGTGTCCGGTGTCCGTTGGAAGAAAATAGTGGATCGATGCTCGCCATTGCGGATGAAGAAGCGATTAAGCGTCCGACGGAAAATGGTCCCGACCGCCAGCAGGTGTTATATTCGGCGGAAAGAAGAAAGACAAAAAATTTCAAAAATTTTTGACAAATTTTTGAAAAAAAAATTTCAAATTTTTTTTCAAAAATTTGTCTAAGTGTTCCCCATTCGGAACAATTAGCGGAATTAACTACTGTCGTTACGGAAGAGTTAATGAAGTGGACTTCCGCCTTTGCGGAAGAGTTAGCGAAGTGGACTTCTGCCGTTGCGGAAGAGTTAATGAAGTGGACTTCCACTGTTGCAGAAGAGTTAGTGAAGTGGACTTCCGCCGTTGCGGAAGAGTTAGTCAAGTTGACTTCAGACGTAGCGGAAGAGCTAGTGGAACAGAATTTTGCCATTGTAGATGGCGAAGCAATTATGCACCTGACAGAAAATTCCTCCGATTGCCAATGCCGTCGAGGAGGTTAAGGGCTCGAAATCGGTGACTATCGGAGGAAGAAAGTGCTTGTGTGCCCACCGTTGCGGAAGCCAAAAGCACTAAGTCTTCCGACAAGAAAGACCGCCGATGCCGCAAGAAAGTTAAAAATTTCTATAAGTAAAGGGGGCCGCCGTCGGAGGGAGTTCATCTTGGTGTGCCGCCGTTGCGGAAGCCAAAGGCGCTATCCTTCCAATGAGAAAGGAAGCCGACGCCGCAGAAAAGTTTAAAATTGTTCCAAGTAAACAACTGCCAATCGAAAGAGAAAGTGGTTCGTGTGTCGCCGTTGCGGAAGCAAAAGGCACTAGCCTTCCGATGTGGAAAGACTGCCAAAACGTCGGAACGACTAGTGGTTCCGGGAGCCGATTCTGCGGAATGGTTAGTTGTCCGGGAGCTGATTCTGCGGATTGGTTAGTTGTCTAGGAGCCGATTCTATGGAATGGTTGATTGTTTCGGGAGCCGATGCTGCAAAGGAAATTTTGAATTTTTCGTGGGATTTCTCAGAGGATTTTGACGATTTTTCAGTGGAATTTTCAGTGGTTCTTCAGTTGATTTTCATGGGCTGAAAAGGAGAAAGTGGCAGTGATCTTATGTGCCAGATTGCCCGAAAATCAATCATTTACAAAAAAAAATAAAAAAATGAGGGTGCTGCCCTCGACCCGCCCTGCAGTGGCGCAGGGAAGCCACAAGGGGGCAAGCCCCCTTGACCCCCTTCGTCCCTGGAGAAAAGAAGATTCTATGTTTTGGGCAATTTAGTAGAACCCAGAATTCATAAAAGATGGACGGTGCATCAGAAATGAGATCCGTAAGTTAATGAGTGCTCCTCATTGTATGCACTAACTTCGCCCAATAGAAAGGTTTTCCTGAATATTCCTAGACTTGCTCCTACAAATGGCTGAAGTTGGCACCCAGACCAAAATATAGTTGTGTAAAAATGCAGAAATTTGGTGAAAATCTTCATTCTTGGAAGTGGTGTGGTTTTCACACCCGAGGTCGAAATGAAGCATATGGATAGGCGTTGGAAAGCTTATCCAGTAGGGAACAAGGGAAAGTCATCGGAATCTGAGCATGAAGCAGCAAAGTGCTAGTGATGGCCACTGCTATCGAATGGAAAAATATGGACAGTTGCATGCCCAGGGGTAGCAAGGACTATGAAGTCAATCAGCTGCTGTATGGAAGAGTATTTCCATGCTAGGATGAAAGACTTGAAAATGGAAGTTTCCTTACAACCTTGTCTTGCTGATTATAACTACATTCCTAAGTTTCATGCTTGAAATGCATAAGGATATGTATCGTATACATAGGATATTAAAGATTTTACGTTTATAATGAACCACTAATGATAATCATTGCTTGATGTTGGCATTAGTGGAAAAACCAACGATGACATGGACCTAGCTAAATATGTTGCTGATGCTGATGGAATGTGACCAGCAACCCTCTGGAGAAAGGGATAAAGCAACAAGTCCAGGATAAAAGTTGGTGAGAAAATGCTGCAATCTCCTGCAAAGGACCAATCAAATTGGTCATGTCAAGGGTGTAAGTAAGACCCATGCAGGTAAGAGTTTTCTTATGACAAATTCCATGGAGTGGTAAAGGTAAGAGACCTCATACCATGTGGATGCTGGAATATAAAAAGGTGTCATGCCTATATATGTTGATGATATTGATTATAATAATGCATCCTATATGAATTAGTCATGGTTAGGCCATGCACGATATATTGAATGCAAGATAGCATGAATGGATAGGCATTGGAAAGATTTTATGAACCTTGTAGTTATGCAATGGATGTATGCCTATGAAGGGTGTGAATGACTGATTGCATAAGTGTAGGTGCAATGTTGTGATGCATTGCATGAATGCATGTGATATGCGGACTAACTAATGACCAAAATGGTGAATTGATGATAATTCAAGAATCATTTCAGAGGTTGTTATGAATGCAGGATAGTCATGATCAGTTGGCTGCCAGAAATGCTCTATTGAAGAGCAAGGTGGTATGAATGATACGCCTGTGAAGTAAGGAGTATCTAAACATTTCATTTAATTGCATGAATGATGTGACTATGCCTTGCAAATGTTAATACGATAATGATTGCATGAAGTAAATGAGTTTTGGTAATATTGATGTGACTAACAGTTGGATGTATTTGAATGTTATATTCTGAAAATGCTTCAGTGACAGTTGTAGCAATGAAAAGGTTATATGCATCCAGACTTACCAAGTGTTTGGTTGATTGAAACTTAGGTTTCAGGTAGATTATTTCGAGCATGGTAATGAGAGGTAAGACCCTGACCACTACCAGAATTTACCATATGGTATGCATAATAGGTTGTTAAAAAAAAAAATCGAATTGTGAATTTCGGATTTAAGAAATTGCTGACAACTACTAGGCACTATTTGGCTTGCACAAGATTGTGTTTGGTTGATTGAAACTCAGGTTTTAGGTAGATTATTTCGAGCATGGAAGTGAGAGGTAAGACCCTGACCAATGCAAGAGTATACCATGTAAAAAGAGCCAAACTTTATGAGAAGAGTCTCATGGTTGTGAAAATAGTTGATGTGCATAATAGTTGGATTGTTAAATTTGAATTGTGAATTTCAAATTTAAAGGAATTGCTGACGACTACTAATCACTGTTGGCTTGTGTAAGATTGTGTCAGGAGGGACACATGGTAAGTGGGTATTCATGTTATGATAGTAAGCATAAAATTGTAATGGGCATAGTAGTGTTGCTTACAAGAAACCCACAATTGAACAAGTAAATTTCTGTAGTAGATAGAATTGCAAATTCCTAATGAATTTGATTTCTAATGTCATTGCTTGGTTATGGAACAATCAATTTGGATTGTGGTATCAGGTAATGATTGAATGTTTGGCTATTTGATGAATGTGTTAGGGGTACACACTGTAGGAAGATCATGTGTGATGACCTGCAAGAGCCAAACGTCATGGGAAGGTTTTCCCTTGAAAATGGGTTTCGGGTGAAACGCCATTAAACATTTTGAAATGTCTCATCTGCACTGCATGTTTGGTAAATAACATGAGTGAGATGGTATGGGTTATGTCGGTAAGACATGTGTGAATGTGAAATATAAAAATGAGATTGGGGTGGATAACTGAGGGACTGTTAACTCAAGAAAGGAGCCTCCATTCCTCCTTAACAAAGGCATACTTTGAGAGCAAATGGATAAGTGTTCTGTGACCCTTACTAAGAATATGCATGTTTAATTATTAAATTCCATATGCA
>LPNX010869536.1:43831-54640 GCA_001517045.1 Pseudotsuga menziesii | reverse complement strand
ATTGTCAACTTCCCCTTTTTGTATATCTGTTATTAGATCTAATTAGTTTTTACACCATGTTTGGGAATCTCCAATGCCCATCACAAGAAACAACATTATTTAGGTCTTTTGAAATAAACGATAACAAGTATAATGGAGTGAGTTCTCTTTGGGGATTGAAAATGAGTGATTTTGTACAAATAAGAGTTCTGAATGTGAAATTTATTTAGGAGCTTCCATGAAACGTAATTTATGTAGGAGCTTCCTAGCAAGAAAGAGATCTTTGCACTACTAGAACAAAATCTTACGATGTAGTCTCTCTAGGAACCAATACCACATGGTCATTGGAGAGAGCTCCACACCAAAAGGTTTACCAAGATATCTCACAATAAGCTCATGCGGTCTCTTGTACTTGGGGTTAATGGCTTTCCATGCCTCGGCATAGATTTCTCCTCTCTTCTCTTCTCTACTTTACTTTCTTTTCTATGTTTTATAGAAGATCTTTTGGTACTCCTGGTTTGTAACAACACAACAGGCTATCTTCCTCCAGTATGAAAAGCAAAAAAAATTACTGAATTCATTAGGGAAGATCACAAGATAATTATCATTTAATGGAGCAGCACGATTTGGTTTCTTTCTGTCATTGCAAAAAAGCTTCTTCTTGGTGTGAGGCATTTTGTTTTATTTAAACATTATAGTAATTACATTTAAATATTTCTAACAATGCTTAGGATTTAATAGCTAAATCACTGTCAAGCTTTTGGCTGTAAAATACACTTGTTTTTCTAAACCATATTTTACAACAGACTAAGAATTGCAAAAGCTTCTTCTGGGTGTGAGGCATTTTCTTTTGTTTAAACATTATAGTAATTACATTGAAATATTTCTAACAATGCTTAGGATTTAACAGCTAAATCACTATCAAGCTTTTGGCTGTAAAATACACTTGTTTTTCTAGACCATATTTTACAACAGACTAAGATATATAAATATATGTGTACCATTTTCTATCAAGAAGTTAAGTTTGGCTATAATGTAAATATATTGTGACTCAAGATTCTAGAATTGGGGTCAATATTCTTATTGGTTACTAAATTGGTGAGATCATGCAACAACTGAAAAAAAAATTACAGTATGGTAAAAACTTAGTTGCATCAATTTTGGAAAGAGGTAGTAATATAAGATACATAAACTTCAAATTTGAATACTTCAAAAAATTTCCCCTGCATTACTAGTGAAATCGTAGAACATATAGTTGTGAATGAATAAAATAAGAAACATAAATCAAGATAGAATCAATTATTGGCAGAGACTGGAGGTCCCTCCATTAGAAGTTCCTATTTCTAAGAGGACAACCTTACCCTTGATCTAGCAAAGGTGACAAATGTAAAATGTTATCTAGATGTTGGGAAATCCACTCTGATCAAGAATATGTTGATACTTAAGATTGAAGATGAGTAGAATGATGTTGAATGTATTCAAAATAAAGGTGGATATAACAGAACCTTGCTAAAAAAGGGACAAGAGGGAATCAATTGTAGGAGAAATGAATGCACTCCCAAATGATTATACTGCACTGTTAATAACCTTATGGCAATCATTTGGTTATATCTTACTGAAAACAAAAATGCTTGCAAAAATGTGTGTACTTGATCTGTCCTCTCTCAAGTGAATGCATGAAGTGAACAATTTCTTCAGGAAGGCAAAGGCAACACCAGGGTGTACCCTGAACGTGAAAGAAACTGAGGTAGAGGCTTAATCTTTGGATCATGTAAGCCTGCTTATAAATTTATAACATTTGTGCTTATAACATTTATATCTGGAAATCAAACTAGAAATCTCCAGCTGGAAACCAAAATCCTTGTATTGAAGTTCTCTTATCAGTTTAGTAAAACATTATCTTAGACATCATGGTCATATTTATAACGTAGGACTTAATCGCACGTGTATTAATGTGATTCACGTGTATTAATGTGCACACAATACCTCTAGTTTCAAGAATTGCTGATATCCATTGAGTAAATAGGTCATTACTCACTGTTGATCCCAACTCCATAACCACCACATTTTCCAGCAGAGATGATCCTCTTATGCCACATTGGAGCAACCCATCCCTCATATCATAACACAAGGATAGATATTTCAAATTAGGAAAGCAGGTTGCTATAGTCTCCAAGTCCATAACATCATCCTCACCATCACTGTTGAGATCTTCTTTTGCACTAGGGAAGAGGGCAAGGCTCTTCCATAGATTATTGTGTGACATCAGAAAGATATTTCTTTACCTTGTTTATTGATCAACACCTTTTGCTGTTTGAATGTGTTGGGATGTTGATGACATTCAATTGATGTCTACTCATGAGAACCGATCTCTTAACTTGGCAGTTTGCTTATACATGTTTAACTTGGAATTTATTATACACAGGTCCTGTGTTGAAGTCAGGAAAGTTGCAGAGATGTTTTCAACTAACTCCCCACTTTCAATGCCTGAATAATTGGTTTCGGTAAAAGTAAGCCTTTTCCTAGTGTTTCAGGAAGAGTGTTCAAAATTCTCAGGATTGAGGTATGTCCTCACTTCATGCAGAAAAGTCTACATACCTGATGAATAGTATTTCAATCTTGAGAACTGCTGTTTATTGCTGACTAATAAAAAAAATGAGCATTGTGCTTAATACTCTTGTATCTGTAAAATTAAAGGCCATTAGCATCCTAAATGAGGTAGAGATGAACTATTACTATTACAGAGGAGCTTGTCTTAAATAAAGTTAAACAGGGAAACTTCCCAGAATTGAGCAATTTTGTTAAGTGCAACTTGAGAACAATTTATCCTGTGAACACCTGCATGAAGATTAAAATGCACATAGATGAAGGTTACAAATGGAGATGTAGTGGACAGTCGGTAAATATCAAATGCATAATAGTTTTTGAACTCATCTCAAATTGGGTCCACTATATTTTGGTTGATGCACAACAAATTAGCTCCATGTGTGCTTCTCTATCTCTAAGACTGTGCGAATAATNCAAATGCATAATAGTTTTTGAACTCATCTCAAATTGGGTCCACTATATTTTGGTTGATGCACAACAAATTAGCTCCATGTGTGCTTCTCTATCTCTAAGACTGTGGGAATAATATCCATCACATGATCTAAATTGCACAACATGGAATTTTATAGATTTAGGGCCATCATGGCTTCAATGAGATCAAACTTCTTCTGGGGTCCTTTGATTGCTCATTCAGGCTGATAAGCAAGTCATTACAATCTATTACTTTACTGGAGGGTATTTATCTATTTAAAAACTGGCACTTTTAACTCTATTTTGTCCTTTGAAATGACAAGATTATAGAAGGCATTGATTGAATGCAGAGATGGCTTCCAACAAGAGAGAAATTTCAAAGAGAACATAAACATGGATTTACTCTGAATTTTTTGGGTGAATGAAAAAATGACTAGTACAGAAGGAAAAGCAAAGAGACCCATCAGATTCATCAACGATATTCTTGTTGGTCACAGTTGTGTTTTATAAACAATAGCTCCAAGTCACTTATAATCATTTACATTTTGGATATGGGATACTCTGTCCATCATCATGTGTTATAGGTTAAATCATTTACATTTCAGATACTCTATCCATCATCATAATCAAAGTGAATTCAGATATGCAAAAACTTTTTGTCAAGAAGAAGAGTGATGGATGGCTCTCTCTTCTTGGCAAAAGTTTCTGCATATCTAGATTCATTATGATCTTGATGATGAACTGCCTATGGCAGGTCCAAAGGTCGATGATTTAACCCGCAACACAATGAATGAATCCAGAAATGATTAGCAAACCAACACAATGTAGAAGCCTCAGCCTAACAGTGAATGAATCCAGAAATGAGTAGCAAACCAACACACTGTGGAAGCCTCAGCATAAAAGAATAGGAAAATGTTTCCACAAAATCATTCACCTATCAAAAATATCATCTACCATTTTGAATAACAAGTTGTACAAATTGGAATCATGTAAGTTATATGGTATTACGAATTAATCAACCTCCAACCTATTACTTCAAAGTTTGAACATGTTTTAAACTTTGGATGGCAAGTTGAAACCATTACTAAAAAGTTCCAACCATGTTTTGAACTGTGAATGCGGGTTGGAACTGTGTTTGATATTTTAATTTGATACACTAGGAACAAACCGTCACATGTAGGTATCAGATCTGTGGAATGTATACATAAGAAATTGTACATTACAGATTCAGATTTGATGGGACGGCCAGAATGAGTTTCCATATCTCCACTTTTACAAAACTCAGTGAAATGTGAATGTGTGGGGAACACTAGGCCATTCATTCCCCCAATGCCCTGAAATCAGAGACTCCTGGGTGTTCCCCCAAAATTCAACTTTTGGAATTTATAAATGTATTTAAAAAAAACTAAAATGCATTTCTAAGTCGTCTTACCTAATAAACCTCCCTCAAGTGATTTTTCATTTGCATGTGATCATTAGAGTGATTTTTCCATTTAGCGATCCTGTATCACTGATTAGTATCCCTTGAATATTATAGATTCAACAAGAAATACAATGGTGATGGATAATTCATGTTCGCTACAACTTGTCTGCCAATGCCAATATTTATTAACTTATTCCACGTTTCCATGACATCATTCATGTTTATGAATCTGATTCAAATCATAAATCATGTGCCATGCTTTTCATATCATATTTAAATATGTTCATCCTTAAGTTGTAACACTTAGCCCACAGGAGACTGGTTGAGCAGCAAGCAGCAATGTGATCAGGCTTATATTAACACAGAGACCCAGGTTTAAATTTTTAAAACCCCCAGAGTGGGTGCGGATGAGGCTAGGTTCAAGTCCTGGGCGATTTAGACGGCATAGATGCACCCCCCATAGTGCAGCAGCATAGCCAAAGACACTCTATAAGACATATTTATCAAACCAAAAAAATAGGTTTTAACAGAAAAAAATTAGATATATTATTTATGATTTCATATCTTTATATCTTTATGTTTATACTTTTTAGGATTTCAGAGACAGGGTCCCCTATGATAGGGATCAACGTCCCTATTTGGGGTGTGTCGCCTCACATCCCTTGGATGCACTTCCCTGCTCTCACATCCCCACCATCTCCTTAACTTGGTGGAACAATGTAAATGTGGATCCTTTCTATTAACGACAGCCCCGCATACATATTTGAGCCCCATGCTTACACACAATCCATAAAACTGTGTTGAGCTCCACCAACTACTGAAATCTTAACATTTTAAATGAGTCTTGCATTAAACCTACCAATCTCTCACCATGTAAGTATGTGTATGGCATTTGTTGATGCAACATTTCAGCCTAAGCAATTCTGTAACTGATCTTGGCACTTCTAGAAGCTGACATGTTAACCAGTTTCTTATGTGGACTAGTTAACTGTGGCATATAAGCAAATTAGTTTTACGACTATTAATGGTTAGTTATGTATTTAGACCAGTTCAACCATGCCTTAATGTCAGATAAGCTCAAGGATTTAGCTATGATGACCCTTAAATCTATGACTATGGTAAGCATTTGACCTTTGGCTGATTTGCATTAATTCCAAGAGCTTACAGTCAAAATGTCAGGCAAAACAAACAAGGATCTAATATGCAATTTAACACTAAGTTGCCACTGCGACATCAAACCAAGATTATTATCCTTCATAAACTCTAAGAAAATCAGAGAAAACTTTATTAATTAGACAAGCCTGAAAAACAATTTTATACTATTGCATCTCAGCCTACCAATGAAAACGTACAAAATGCTTAAAAAGGAATTTCAGCTTCTCTGTCATGCGACAGCCAAAGCGCTCTGCAACTTCTCCAGACAGAGTGATTGGCATCCCACTGCCACTTACCAAGTCTGCAAAGCATTCAAACCTTTCACTTTTAAAAAGTAGGTGACATAGTAAAGAACAGGCAAACAATACCTTATATTACCTGCCAAACAATTATGTTTTATGTTCAAAGAAGAACAAAATCCTGAATTATTAATGCTGATAGTTGTAATTTGTTTAATAAAAAGTTTGAAATAGCTGAATTGGCTGTATTTATAATCATTAGCAAGCTTTTCTATCCACAGATTGCTATAATAGTAACCAATCTCAAGCACAATTCTTGAAATGAAACATGCAATGTGCTGGCAATGTGGCAGACAACTTGCAACCTAAGCATTCAACTATACTAACACCTTCAAGCCAAATCTTATCACAAAAGGAATAAAACATGAATTTTGTATGGAAATTTATGTGCACTGGACCTTTGCGTAGGAAAATATTCAAGAAATGACTCAATCCTTGCAAGAAAAATTAGCCATCAAAGGCAATTTTTTTGGAATTGAAGAACCGTTTAAGCAGCATGTGTTCAAGTAAAAGCATTTTCCTCTGACCAACAATAGGGATTTTTCTTTCATTGGTAAGGTTGAAAAAATTTAAGCCATCCACGAGGGTTCTGTCCTAACTGTGCTTTGAGCCATGCTCATGGAAATTCAAAAAGGTACAAGGATGGGTGCAAATCCCAAGCAGTACTTGGAGCATGCTTCTCGTAGCAAATTCAAACAAGAAAATGAACATTTTCCTATGCCTGGTAAATGTAATAAATTCCTACTACATCATAACAATCTTAATTTTGTGTTAACTTATCAACAAACTTTCAATGGGCAAAATGGCAAACCCTGCTAATTTTTTAAATAATTTGTAAGAAATAAATGAAACACAAAATACATTGGACAAGGGAATAAAGGTGACATTACCTTGTACAGACTTCAGCTTTTCACAGATACTGTTGCCATCATCCTACCTCAAAGGTTTCATGCAATTTGTATTCTCCTGCATTGAATCAACAGGCTTACAGGCAGTGAGAGTAATTGATTTCACTACACCTTGCAATTTGTTGCCAGGGCTGTCTAACAGAGAACCGATTGTTTAATCAAGCAGAGAGTGAAATACCCCATTGTTGGAATCATACTCGGAACCCAAACAAGGGTTTACTTCANCTTGCAATTTGTTGCCAGGGCTGTCTAACAGAGAACCGATTGTTTAATCAAGCAGAGAGTGAAATACCCCATTGTTGGAATCATACTCGGAACCCAAACAAGGGTTTACTTTAGACAAAGCTACATTTCAAAAGGGTGAGATTGACCAGAACATCTTCAAGGCAGAGAGAGCCTCCTTCGGTGCCTTTAGGAGTTTAGTCTTTAGCACACCGATTTAGTGTTGGATGAGATGACAGGACTTACTTGTATGAATAAACTTATCTTAATATAGTCTTATTAGTTATAATCCCTATCGGCATCGACAGCCCTTTTTTCAAAACTTCAGCTTAGAGCGAATTTCTATTTCTTTTTGTGTTCGGACGAGGATGGCTCTTGCTCTGAAATTGAGACTGGGCTCATAGACGGATCTCATCTTTATATCGAACTATTGCTAGCCCAAATGAATGTGAGTTCACCAGGATGGTAAACATTCTCCCCTGCTGCAGGCGAATCTGCTTAACAGAGAACCGATTGTTTGAAAGGACGTTCAATAAACTGATTGAGGAAGATTCATAACGCCATTGAAGCATAATTTTGAGGGAGATCCCGATGAGGGTTGTCGAGATTGTGACTAGAGGCGTAGCAACTTGATGACAAAACCCTGATATTANCTGATTGAGGAAGATTCATAACGCCATTGAAGCATAATTTTGAGGGAGATCCCGATGAGGGTTGTCGAGATTGTGACTAGAGGCGTAGCAACTTGATGACAAAACCATGATATTACTGGGGCTAACTTCTTGTAGATGAATTTTGGCGGGAAGCACTATTGGTCGATAAAAGATTAATTTTCTTATTTTCATAGAGAATGGTGTATTTGTATGGAGAAAAAAGTACTAAAATAATTATCTAAATTGATAATATAATATTGAAGGTTCATGATCTATATTCTTCTTTGGATGTAAGGTATCTCGTAAGAGAAGTTATGATAAGCTTTGTCATGCTTGAAAAAAAACATAATAATACAAAACTAGTAAATGTTTTTTATTGTTTCAAAAATAATTTAATAAATAGTGTGACCTTCTACTTGTCTTAACTAATTTATTGATACCTTATCTATTGTTAATCAATTCAATTGTACTATATCTACTATATTTCAATTGTACTATATCTACTATATTTCAAATGGTATGTGGAGTGCTTTACAAACTATCCTACTAACCAAACATATATGTAAACCATGTATTAACATTGAAATTTCAGGAGGAGTTTGCTCATGAGAGATCTTTCCACCAAACTTGGAGGTATGGGCCTCCTTTGTTGATTAGATCACGATGTGCCCCTTGTTATACTATTACCTCCTCCATTTCTCTCCACAACTTTGGCCCATAGAATCCATTGGAATGTAAAGGAGGAGAGTTCAAATGTGTCACTTCCCTTGCCAGTTTCCTTTATGCTTCCAACGAATGCGATGGAAAGTAGCAGAAGACCCACTACCTTCAATGTGAGGGGAATCTTCAGGATATCCTCCTTCATTTTTTCTTCCTCCCTCTGGATCTAGATTCTAAGAATTTTCCTTTGCTCATTGGCTTCCCATGTCCAAAAATGGGTGAAACAATTGATTTGAGAGGGAAAAACAATTGGGAATTTTTTTTATTGCCGGAGTGACAACTATAAATGACCAAATAAATGACCAATTGTTATGTGGTCATTTTTAGTCTAGATATCCTATGACCAAATTTGGTCATTTATCTTGGTCATTTTTAGTTGGTTTTTATCCCATGACCAAAAGTGGTCATTTATCTTGGTCTTTTTTAGTTATCTCACTTAAATTTATCAATTTTGGTCATTTATCCCTTCAAAAAAACTATGGTGACCAAAAATTTTGGTCTCCTGGTCACTAATCTCTCATTTTCCACTAGTGCATGAAGACTCAAAGGAAATTGAGCAGGTAAAGATGAAGCAGCCACTGAAATGCTGGAGATGCGGAGGACATCATTTACGTCAAGATTGTCTTATGAGGGAACATGATGAGGGAAATAGCCACAAAGTTCCTAGACTTCGGGATCAGCTGGAAGCTGAGAACCAGCAGGAGAAGTCCATGGAAGCTGAGGGGCTTGGTCTTGAACGTTCAACATAAATGATTGAACGTGGGACAGATCTGCAATTTTGAAATTTTGATGTGCAATTATATATGTATTGTATATATATGTAATGGAACACCGAGGACGGTGTTACTCCAACGGGGAGGGGAATGCAATGTCCCCGGTTTTGACCCCGTTTGCATGATGTATATATTGTAATTAATCGTGGTCAGGAGCTCAAGGCAAAAGCCCCACCATCGATTTGGTTGTGTGTGTGTTTCGGCAATGGGGATAGTTGCAGATGGTTTATCGTGCCATTTGGCACATTAAAATTCGACATTACGTAAATACACACATCAATTAAAAATAAAACCACAACCAGCTACTGTAGTGCAACGTTGAATGAAAAGGGCATGGTTCCAAAGGATAAGGGGTGGGGGATGTCAAACCTTGGTTTATGGGGGGAAAACCCATGTGTTGCCACCTTGTTTGTTTTACCACCTTTCTTATTTCACCAACCTCTTCAATGACTTGGTTTTGTCGTTGGGGGTAGTTATGGCTGGTGGTTGAGGCAGTTATTACTTTTGGGAGTTGGGTGGCAGGACTGTCAGTTCTTATTTCACCAACCTCTTCAATGACTTGGTTTTGTCGTTGGGGGTAGTTATGGCTGGTGGTTGAGGCAGTTATTACTTTTGGGAGTTGGGTGGCAGGACTGTCAGTCCCTTTCCCACGCGCCCACTCCACCAATGACTGCATCCACTCCTTTCTTCCATGATTTCCCCATTCTCCCATGGTCGGTTGGTGCCACACGACTGTCTGTTCTCCCTCACGCACTCTCCATTACGCAGGTTCTTTGTGGTCTGTTTGTCTTTCTCTGGGATTGCCTGTTCATCCGTGGCTAAGGAAGTGGTCTGTTCATCTTCCTCACGCAGAGGTCAGTTCTGTCTTCCTCATGCGCTGGTTGGGGGTTCCCTCTTTGGTTTTGCGCATGCAGCGAGCTGGGAGAGCAGCCTCGCAGGCATGAATTTTTGCTCTGTATGCAGCTTGCNTCACGCAGAGGTCAGTTCTGTCTTCCTCATGCGCTGGTTGGGGGTTCCCTCTTTGGTTTTGCGCATGCAGCGAGCTGGGAGAGCAGCCTCGCAGGCATGAATTTTTGCTGTGTATGCAGCTTGCTATTGATTTCACCCATGTTTTGGGTTTTTGTTGTTCTTCCCACGATTTTCAAATGTGGTGGTGAGTCCAATTTATTCTTCAATTGTGGACTGAGTGTGTGTTTTTCCATGTTGTGAGCCGTGCTCACTGAATTCATTTTGGGACTGTTGTCTTCCCTGTGTTTTGTTGGCTGTGGTGTTCAATTTCGTTTTGAGCCGCCGTGGATTTCCAATCCGTTGGTTGAGTTTTCCTCTGTTCACGCTGGGAGTTGGCTTCTCCTCTATTTTTTGGACTGTTTGATGTTTCCCTCATTCACTATGAAGTTGGGCTGCCGCGGATTGTTGGAGTTTGACTTCTCTTTCGTTTGAGACTGTCTGAGTTGTTTTGGCCATGTCAGGGCCAAGAACAACTATGTGTCGCCTTGTGGGCTTGAGCAGTTGCCTTTGCTTCTTCACAGGGCTGTGAAGGGATGGTTTTGCTGCATGTAAGCAATGGTTGGTCTTTGGACTGTGCTAGCTTGGCCGGTTTGTTGATGGCCTGATAAACCCAGATGTGTTGGTTTGCTGAGTGTGTCCCCTGGCTATGTG
>LPNX010869536.1:12839-22987 GCA_001517045.1 Pseudotsuga menziesii | reverse complement strand
GAAAGGTAACTCTACCCATGTTTTGATTGCCATTAATTCATCCCCCTATGCATGGGGTGTAGATTCAGGTGCATCTCACCACATGGCTGCCACCAAGGAAGCCTTCTCTTCATTGCATGCATGCAAAGGTCCTCCTATACTCATGGGGGATGATTCTCCTGTTGATATCACCAGCAAGGGAAGAATTGAACTCAATCATGGTAGCTTTGAGGATTTGCTACATGTTCCAAAACTCTCGGTGAATCTTCTCTCCATCTATCAAATTACACATTCTGGCACCAGAAAGAGAGTTGAATTCACTCGTGATGCTATGAATATCTTTGACATACAAAGAAACTCTAAAGTTGCCACTAGTGAGGTAAATCACAGATCCAGGCTTTACACCTTTTCTGAATTGATTGAACTAGATTCTGCCTTATTACTTACGCATGCTGATGATAGTAGTAGGTTATGGCATGAAAGATTTGGTCATTTTAATTTTAGATACATGCAACAACTCTACAAGTAGGAAATGGTCATTGGATTGCCCAACATTTATTTTTCCAAAGGAGTTTGTCAAGGATTGGTTATTGGCAAACATCCTCAAGCAAATTTTGAAAAAGGAAAGGCTAAGAGGGCCTCCTCTCCCTTAGAGCTCATCCATATTAATCTGATGGGACACTTTCCTCATCTGTCCATTAATAAGGCTAGGTATGTGCTTACATTTTTTGATGATTTCTCACGATATACTTGGGTGTATTTTCTTAGGAAGAAATCCGAAGTTTTTGAGCATCTTAAAGACTTCAAAGCACTTGCAGAGAATCAGTCCACGAGAAAGATCAAAATCCTCTGCTAGAGAAAATGGGGGGGAATATGTGAACATGAATGTTCAAACTCTTTGTTTAGAGACAGGTACACAGTTGNACTTGCAGAGAATCAGTCCACGAGAAAGATCAAAATCCTCTGCTAGAGAAAATGGGGGGGAATATGTGAACATGAATGTTCAAACTCTTTGTTTAGAGACAAGTACACAGTTGCAACATACAATACCATACACTCCATAGCAGAATGGAGTGGATGAGCAGAAGAACAGATCCCTCAAAGAGATGGCCTCGTGCATGTTGCATGCAAGGTCTCTTCCTTCTAAACTATGGGCTGAGGCACATAACTGTGCCAACTACATACAAAACAGATCTCCTCACATATTTGTCAAGGACATGACTCCTTTTGAGGCATGGATCGGTTGCAAACCGAAAGTCACCCACTTCTGAATATTTGGATCGCGTGCATGGGCCCGCATACCCTCTAAAAAGAGGAAAGCATTAGATCCTCATAGGACTACATGCATCTTCATGGAATATTCTGATGATGTGAAGGGTTATAGGTTGATTGATCTTTCTATAGACAAGCTCTTAATTGAGTGAAGTGTCCAATTTGAGGAAATCCCCTTGCATGCACCATTGGAGTCACATGCAGAGACTTACGTTCCTCTACCTACACCACACATCCGTGATGATGAGTCCACTCATGGTTCAGATTTGAGTTTTGAATCAGACGGAGAACATGAGCATGAATATGTTGATCCACCTCCTTTCTCCCTTGAGAGAACAAGGAGCTTAAGAGAGATATATGCACAAACAACTCCACAGAGTGCAGGTGACATTGTGGGGGATCCAATGGATTCAAGGACATAGTCATAGTTTGAGGAGCTTTCTCATGCACTCAAAACTACCGAACGAGTGATTCCCATGCATTGTTACATGGTTCTCTCTTCAGACCCGCATGCATATGCAGAGGCTGTAGGGAATCCCCTCTAGGAAGCTGCTATGCAGGATGAGTACAACTCTCTCCTCAAGAACCAGAATTGGGATCTAGTGCCACTTCCTTCAGATAGGAAGCTTGTGAGATGCAGACGGGTCTACAGGACCAAGAAGGCAGCAGACAGAAAGATCAACAGATACAAAGCCAGGCTAGTTGCTAAAGGTTTTCAACAGGTTCATGGGTTAGACTATGATGAGACCTTTGCTCCAGTAGCAAAGATGGATTCCATTCGATTAGCACTTTCCATTGCTACATCCAGGAGGTGGGAAGTCCATCAGATGGATGTGAAGAATGCATTTCTTCATGGTGATCTCTCTGACGAGATCTACATGGAGCAGCCACAAGGCTTCATACAAGATTCATCCTTGGTTTGCAGATTGAAGAAGTCTCTCTACGGCCTTAAGCAAGCCCCGAGAACATGTTATGCCAAGATGGACTCCTACCTATTGTCCCAAAACTTTGTACGGTGTAAGTCAAATCCGAATGTATACATGCTTAAGATAGCTGACTCACTTCTGCTACTAGTTTTATATGTGGATGATTTGTTAATCACTGGAAACTCAACTTCAGCACTTGCTATAGTCAAAAGGATTTTGCATGATAGGTTTTTGATGACGGACATACGGTCCATTACATTTCTTCCTTGGTCTTGAAATCAGCCACGATCCTTNACTTCAGCACTTGCTATAGTCAAAAGGATTTTGCATGATAGGTTTTTGATGACGGACATACGGTCCATTACATTTCTTCCTTGGTCTTGAAATCAGCCATGATCCTTCACGCATCAAACTATCTGAGGCCAAGTATGCTCGAGATCTTCTAGAACGATTCCATATGATAGACAGCAAGTATGCATCGACTCCTTTCCTATCTGGGGTCAAACTTGAGGATGGCAGGAACACTCCATTGGTTGAAAGCACTCTGTATAGACAGCTAGTGGGGATCTTGTTGTATCTTACACACTCTCGACCAGACCTCTCATATGAAGTTGCGGCAGTCTCTCGGTTCACGCAAGAGCCACATGAGCTACATTGGAATCTTGCCAAACAAATCCTTCGATGCGTACATGGCACCATCACCTTTGGGATTCACTATGCAACAGATTCTGCCTTGAATCTCATAGGATTCACTAATTCTGACTGGGCTAGCAATAACATTGATCGCAAGTCCACATCCGGTTACTCACTCATTCTAAGTTCAGGGCCAATTTGTTGGTCAAGCAAGAAGCAGGTTGCTATTGCTCTATCTTCATCCGAGGCTGACTACAGAGGGGTAGTCAACATAACCGTTCAGGCTTTGTCACTACAACATTTTCTCACTGAGTTGGGAATCTAGTTCCACCGGCCTACTGTCATCTGGTGTGACAACCAAAGCACTCTAAAGTTTTGCAGAGATCCAGTACAGAGGCAGCGAACGAAGCACATAGAGATCCACATGCACTACATCAGAGATTTGGTGCACGAGCGGATCATCGACTTGCAGTTATGTCCTTCAGCTGAACATACTGTCGATATCTTCACCAAGACCTTCACTTTGCAAAAGTTCTACTCTCTGTGCGATTGTCTTGGAGTGAAGGACACAGTTGCCTAGCAATTGTCTTTTTGTTCTTTTGCTACATTGTATCTTGAGGGGGGGGGTTTCCCATGAGGTTTCCCTCTTTACTCATTTTATTTCAATGTTCATTAGTTGCATTGTTTTTGGGCGGCCTATTATGGCCTTAGTTGGCGGGGCCCTTNATCTTGAGGGGGGGGGTTTCCCATGAGGTTTCCCTCTTTACTCATTTTATTTCAATGTTCATTAGTTGCATTGTTTTTGGGCGGCCTATTATGGCCTTAGTTGTCGGGGCCCTTTCTTTATTATCCCATAGTAGTGTTCTCGGGGGTGTTGGAGACCCATGCAGGCTCAGTTTACTCTGTAACTCACAGCGTTGGTGTCACTCCGTGACTGATGGCATGCATCTCAGACCACCACTGTGGCATGTTTCTTATTTTCTGCTAATAAAGATAGCTATTATGTATTGTAATCTTTTACACACATAAGTAAAGAATTATTCATTCCTTCTCTTTGTTTTCATTATTTTTTTGTTTTGCAAACTATGTGTTCTCTCTTGTTAGCTAAATCTTTCTGTGCAGGTTTTCAACACTCATCTGTACCTTTTGCACTCAAACTCTTCCCTTTCTAAGTCATGGAAAGCGATATCAATTGACGCTTCGCACCCGGGGGTCGTTGCAGTCAACTTCCAGCCGCCGGGATTCTCTTTCCTCGATGGCCAAGCGTCCTGCAAACAGATAGAAGTCTACCAGAACTAGCGACAAGATCCTCTTCACCATCTCTACTATCTTAGAAATTTCCTTCTCTGGTGTTGCTATTTTATGGAAGAAAAATTTGTTTGTGTTGTTAGAACGAGCCCAAAAAAGATCGAGATTAGAGAGGAACATCGGATGCCTGGCGGTAGGGATGGCCGGTGCAACTGTGGAAACCCTAGATACCATTATTTCTATTTCGTTCTCTGCCATCGTCGTCGGAGGAATATGCATCGCCTCACAGAGCTTCCATGAATGCTATCAGAAGGGTAGTCTTCATAATGAACTTTGTCAAAATGCAGATTCCAAGTGACAGTAGATCAGATTCCATGTGATCAAATGGCGAACATAACAATTTTAATAATAGCTTTTATGTGACACGATTCATTAAGAATAGCTTGGCTGGCCATCTTTAACTCTTCTGGTTCTTATAACCCTTAGGTCAAGGCATTTAAAAAACAAATGGAGTGCCCTGAACGGCGTTCATTGTCCCATGCTTAACACGATTTCTATATTTTCTACGTTTTCATGTTACCTGCGTATGACTCGGTGCACCGTGCGGACTGCGAACTGCTTTAACTTGAACTATTGCACTCTGCAACTTCCGTTATATATTTATAATCATAATTAATATTTTACTGTAAATCAAGAGAGTTTTTAACCCACAGCTAAGAAAATTTAATTTAATGTTACATATAAATTTATATTAAACTAAATGGATATAAACATTTATCCTCTCTGTCTTAATGTAACTAATATTGGAGCTCTACTCTCCTGGCAATCGATTTTAGTTTTAAGATAATTCAGGCAGTTCTGTAACTTACATTTTTACTCATATTTTATGGGAAGAAAATGTGCCATGGCTGAGCTGTAATACAGGTTGGTGCTTTAACTTTCATTATTACGCATATTTTATGGAAAGAAAATGTGCCATCGCTGAACTGTAATACAGGTTGGTGCTTGAGATAATATATTGTTAAAACATCAATTTCTATCTTCATTATTATTAAATATATTTAATAGATCTTTGGCTCTGATCTCTTTATTAATTAATTTTACACAGGTGATACACTATGGCTTGTGCTTTTGATTCTCCCTTCTTATTCTTAATGAAAATATCATTTTTATATTTTAAAAATAAATTATAGTATTATGTGTTACCTTATATAAGACAAATATTAAATTATTTTACTGAGCTTTGCACTGTTTTATATGCTACCACTTGTTCTTTCATTATCCTTGGACTTATATTATCTATAAATATATAAAATAAAGATTGTGAATTTTTTTATTTTTATTTTTACTTTAATAAGGCTTGTTTGCTCTTGCTGACATGCCCTTAACTGAAAGTTGTAAAGCTAAAAAATGGAAAGTTCATTTATCACAAATTACTAGTGCATCAAGTGCTGGTCAGTTATTTGTCAAATTTTTTTTAAACAACAAATTGAAAATCTTATTGTGTAAAATTCCAAAGTAGAGTAACAAAAGTTTTAGAATATATAACTTCTAGTTTAATTGCATTGAATACTTATTCTGGTTATTACCTATATACTTCAGATAATAAGTTATATATTTGGTATCTTATGGGAGTTGCATATACCCGAAAGCTATTCACAACCTTGGATTTGAATTTCATTGCAAACTAAATCATAACTATAAAGTTGAAAAAATAATTTTAAGGGAGTTTGGGAGGGTTCATTTTGTCAAATTTTTGGTAGTGCCTATATCTTGGAAAGGTGGCTTCTTTTAAAGTTCATCAAAATGGAGGCTGCAAGGTCTTGCCCTTTTTCCTATTGACTACATTAGAAGAATCTATGGAAAATATAACATGTAAGACTTGCGCATCAACATCAATGGATATCTTACATAAAGAAGTAGGAGTGCTATTATAACTTATGATTCTATGTAATTCATTGTAATTTTTTAGAAACAGGTTCATTTTATTCTTACAAAGCATGGATGCTCAACAAAAACGTTCGTGCTCACATGTTGTATGCAGTGGAGTGTATGCCTCCTGTCATATTCAACTGGTGTGAGGGGCTTCCAGTCAGTCTCAAAGATCATTTGACAGAGTGTCAGAGAGGAGAACTGAATTTTTTTTGGCTACGGGGCAGTAATCGTGTCCTTCTTCCTTGAGTGGGTGCCATTGATGCAACCACAGGTTCCTTTGAACAGATTGGATGCATATGATCCTAGGATGTTGAGATGGGCCGAGGCCATGGCCTGGCATGGTGGTGGTGGAGGGCCTACTATTGAATATGGTGCAGTATTCTTTCATTGGCTTCGAGGCCAACTACTAATGGTGGAGGATTATTCCTACGCCAGAGTAGAATTCAGGGGTGAACTTGGCCTTCCACTTCCCGAGGGGGATTAGAGGGATGATCAACGTAAGAAGCATACCATTACATATGTGTTTTTATTTTATGTTGTATTTTTTTTTGTTTATTTTGAATGATACTGATACTTTCAATGCTTTTTTGCAGACATAGGACCTTCCTTTTTAGCGGGAACCTCTCCTATAGAGAGACGAGGAGTAGTGAAGGAGATGGTTATCAGAAATATGGAGGATGAAGAAGAGATTCAAGATATTGAAGACAATATTCAGTGGCTTACTATGGGGTTACCAGACATTTCAATAGATGATCTTCCTAGGCACTACCAATGCCATACTATAGGAGTATCTATACACTTTGGGAGGCTACTCCGTTGAGTGGCATGTATTGTGATGTGCTACCACGAGCATGAGGATTAGCCTAGAGTGGCTTCCTCATTTTTGTATTGTATTTATACTGAAAGCTTCGAAGCTTCTGTTTTTTCCCTTTTATATGTACTAGAGACTTGATGGATCCATATTTTGGGTGAATTTAAAGATTATGGATTTAGTTTGTGTATCAACACCACTTTATATATATAAAATCATATTTACAGATGTGTGTGTGCGCGATGTGTTATGTGTATGAATGATTACTTATGTATTTATCTGATTAAAGTGCATCAAAATAATATTTAAAATGAACTTTAAATATGAGCAACATACCAGTCCAAGAAAATTTTTCTAGTGAATCTGCTATTGTATTTAAATGTCTTGGGATGTGATGGTAGGAAACCTGTTCAAAATGCCTTTCCAAAATATGAACTCTTTGGAATGTACGAAGAAGTAAGGGGTTTTGAATAATTAATTCTTGGTTTAACTGATGTACAACTAACTCCTAATCTAACTCACATCATTATCTAGAGCTTTAGTCAACAAACAAATCATTGCATGGTACTCTGCAAGATTGTTTGTCATAGGACCCAAACAAGTTCCTCCTGAGCTCACTAGATCACTGGTAAGAGAGTACAATACCCAGGTTGTCGACGCAAGATTCAAGTTATTTCGACTAGCACCATCTGTGAAAACGCAATAGGTGGTCATATGTTCATTTTAAACATGACACTACATAATCAAGTTTTTCTAAGACACATCTTACATTCACACCAAATCCACACTTCAAAAACACACAACACTCTATAAACACTATATACAAAAACCCTATGCTAGATGACCTAGGCATAGTATGTTTTAAGGTAGAGGCCATTATGAGCTCTCCCAAGGGTATTTAATCATAATCCATTGATTCATATGCTCCTTTCTCCAAGACATGGCTGACAACATAGGGCCCATGCCACATGGATTCCACTTTTCATCTCCTAACTTGTCATGTTTCTGGTCATATGTCAAGACTAGATCACATTCGTTAAATAGGCGAGGTTGAATGGATCTGTCATATTGAGGTTTAATCCATTGTTTTTGCGCCTCGTTTTCCAAGGTGGCACCTCGACAAGTCTCATCGAGCTTGTTTAAATATAAGAACCATTCTTCCTCTCAAGTGGCGTTGGCTAGTAATTCCACAACCAGTTTAAAAGAAGGGATATTGCATTCTATCAGAAGAGTAGCCTCCAGCCCATATACTAACTGAAAAGGTGTGAAACCAGTGGATGTCTTAACGGTAGTCCTTGTTGATGTCCCGTATTATAATTGATGGAAAACTACAAGGCAATTATTGTGAGGAGAAAGTCCAACCTGAAAGGATTCAAACAATCCCATGCAAAGATGGTTCTACCTCCAAGTTGTTTTGGTTAACTGAATCCTATGGATACTAAGGCCTCCACTGGCACAATGTGTTCAGATCCAAATCAATCTTCTCTTCCTCTGTGGATGATTTGAAAATGTGAATGTTGATAATATGTGGTAGAACAATTAGATTAATACACTTGACAAGTGTTGATCCACTCTATAAACATATAAACTAGATTTATTCTTGCCAAAATTGAATAAAACAAAAAAATTTACAATTGCATCATTTTATCCAAAGAATTTAAGCACATAATTGCTCTTAATTGCATTTATGTGCTTAATTGAAAAATCAACATTCTATAAGAGTGATTGTTTATTAATTGCAACTGAAGGTATATGAATCAAATAAAGACATTTATTTAGTACATAATAAACACATTAACTAAGTAGTGAAAAATCAATATAGAGATTAGTGTGTCCAATAATAATCCAACATATAATAGAGATATCAGAAAGTTAAAAGAACAACCAAAATTCACCAAAGAAATTTAATGAATAACCAAAACATGACAAAAGAAACTAACTGAATTTTATTGAGCGTGTAACAAATTACAGTTCTGCAAAAATACAGAGTATCTCTAGTCTTTCCCTTGTGGTTCCTTCTCCTATTGTTCTCTAAGGTCACTCCTCCTGGATTGTCAATTGTCGTTTACACGATATATGAGTCTCTTTAAATAAGAATTACAAATATTACAAAAAAATAAATNGGTTCCTTCTCCTATTGTTCTCTAAGGTCACTCCTCCTGGATTGTCAATTGTCGTTTACACGATATATGAGTCTCTTTAAATAAGAATTACAAATATTACAAAAAAAGAAATCCCACATAGAGTTAGGGATCATAAAAATATGGTCTCATGATTTTCCAAGCGAAGATTTCCACTTGGAAAATACATCTAGTAAATCCAGTATGTCCTTGTATTTAACAAACTCTAGTTGCAACAAAGCCTTGCACACAAGCGATTTAACTTCCCCCTTCTTTATTTTCTCCCATTATTGGAGAAAGAAATTGATCCTCATTTGCTAATTGAGAGGTGACTCAATACATTCATTGATCTCTGCCACATGAATATGATCACATTGCTCGATCTCCTCCTTCATCTTAAAAAAATTCCTTTCAACTTGCTCGAGCTTGAGCTTTGGAGGCATATCATCTTCAATTGGATCCATTAGTGGGAATGTCTGAAGGTAATTTTGTTGGAACAGGTGGCTACATAGCATTGTGTTTCACCGGGTCATTCATTAACTTGTTCAAGTCTGGTAAGTTCAAAGTTTCCAGAAACAGAAGTTTGGGCCTAACCGGAGTTTGAAAAGTACGGGTTTGGTAGGTAGAAGGACTTGCCACCTGGTTCCCAAATGTAAAGGTGGGGTTTTCCCCAACTGCCGGATGTGAAGTAGTTGGAATAATTTGAAATGGATTCCACCCATAAGCTAATGGATTATTTTTGTGTGGTGCAGTATAAGTAATTTGAGCTCCTCCAGATGAAACTAGAGTCTGAAAAGCTGGAGTGGGTATCCCTCCGCTAAAAAGTGAGAAAGGAGAGCTCGTGAATAGAGCTGAAACCAGAGTTTTGAAACCTTAACCATAGGTGTTGGTATTTCCAAACTACATCCCCACATATGCAGGTGTAGGGCCTACATATGCAGTGTATGGAGGAATATGCCCCCATTCCAAGGAAATAGCTAAACAAATGAAGAGGATCCAACAGGACCACTCTGAGTAGTGTGTGCAATGGAGGGTGAAGCAACAGGTGCACTGGGAATACTAGTGACTACCCCACTAGAAGGGCCCATCACATTAGTGGAAGTTGGTGGTTGAACCACCTGACTACTTGGAGTTAAAGGGGTAGTAGGTATATTTGTTCTATGAGTACCAACGGAGGGAGGTGGCACTCCTTCAACTGGAATTATTGAAATGGGGGTAGATAGA
>LPNX010869516.1:0-31079 GCA_001517045.1 Pseudotsuga menziesii | reverse complement strand
CTTGAACATAGCACTCTTTGCCTTCCGATATCCATGTTTCAGTGTACATCTGTGTTCAGCTACCACTTTGAGTCTTTGCTCTTCCTCTTGTCCTTTATACTTTGGGAATCTGATCATGTCTCCTACATGACAGATAAGTCTAGTTGTCCTATTTATCTGTTATACGCTGCCTTGGGTCATCTCTGTGTCGTGCTCACTGTTCAAGGATTCTTCTCACTATCTGATTTATAGCCTAATCCAATCACTGTTATATCTGTTATCCTTTTACTTGTGTCTACCTTCTTTTTCCCAATTCCTAGTCACTCTTGTGATCCGTTGGAGGATCTATTGCCTTCCCTATCATAGTATGGTTCAGTTTCAGCACTTCCTGATGACGACAACCTAGAGTTTGACGGTAGTACCTCTGGATTCACTTTCATCATTGGTGAACTCCTTTGCTTCAGTTGTCAATTATCATCTATTGATTGACAAACTGTTGAATCCTCTCCATGTTCGACTTCAGCTTACCCTTATTCACATGGCTTGGATTGTACTTGGTTCTTTGGGATCTCGTATGAAGACCTTAGTTCCTCACTTATGAACTAAGTTGCGCAAGACTATGTTCCGTTTTTATATTCAGCTTCCAGATCTTTGAAGACTCATCATTGTTATATTGTGGCTTTGATCCACCTTTGTACATACGTGGTTTTACCCGTATTATATGATGTACTCTCATCTTGTAAAGTTGCTAGTGTTCCAGTAAATTGAACATAGCCTCCTCAGATATAGCTTTGTATATGACATTATTATGTATTGGTTTCAGGTACTCCTTCTGCTCCACTGGACTTCTGAGTTTCTCCAGAGTTAGTATTATAATGTATTTCGGCCATCGTTCCCCTCTGACCTCACACATTAGGGGGCATCTATTATACAGCTGATTGGCACCTCTCCGTCCGAGTGCTGACATCCCTCAGGTCGGCACACAAAAGGACACTTATGGATTGAGGTTTGCCTAGTTTCATTATACCTTGGTTGATGATGAAATACATTACCTATATGCCCAGCTCGTTACTTTGCTATTTTGAGATTTTGAGTGCATGCGCGACTATCTTTATTGGCATCTCGCGCATATGCGCGAGTATTATGTTCAGCAGGTCACGCATACATCTATGCGCGGGTTTCATTTGTATAGAGTCGCGCATCATGCGCGGGTTGCTTTACTACAGACCCACGCATGGTTTCCTCAAAATTAGTTTTTAAAAACAGGAGTTAATGGGAGATTAGTTGTTTCATTTACCTTAATCCCATTAACTGCTATAACCTCCCGAACCTTCGAGAACTGCCTCATTTCCTTCAGATAAATAGAGGCCTTGGGGAGGGTGTTAGATATTCATACTTGGAGAGCAAAGTTATGCTGGTGGATTTTCTACAGAATCTTTGGAGCAGAGAAACTCAGAGTCCTTTGGTGACAGAGGAGTCCCTTGTTCAGACATTGGGTTGTAACCTAAACTCCCTCTATTATTGTTAATAAAGCAAATTACTTCTTCCATATTGTGTTTCATGTGTTGTGGCTTGGTAAATGTTTATATTTCATTATAATATGTGATTTGCCTAACTTGCATCTTTATATATGAATCATATTGTATATTGGAAGAATATTTGTTAACAGGTTGAAGGAGGAACTATCCTGGAGATTGTAGAAGTGAAGCAAAGAAGAAGAAGTTAGCTTGGATCAACCTTCGTTTATTACAAGTAAGTTCCTGCTACTTCCTTATTTCCTATTTGTGCTTTTATAATCAAATTTGTCTGCAAGGTCATAGTATGTTGGTAACCCCCAGACCTAGGTTATTAGCTGAATTATCCATTACAACACTCCTGAACTGACCAAATATTCAACTAGGGAATAGAGAACCCAATCAGCCGAGGCTAGATTCAAGGTGTGGTGGCAAGCACCATCAGCAAAGCCGTAGAAATCCATCTGCATGACCAAACCATGGCATAAACAGATGTGAACACTAAAACTCAAAACCATCTTGAAAATACTAAAAGCACACTGAAATTCAATCAATATACATATATACAAGATACCATCCAAGAAAACCTAGGCATAGTACCTTTTCAGGTACAACCCATTGCAACATTGCCCCAAAGGGATTCCATCATAATCAACTAACTCATATGCTCCTTTCTCTAACACCATGGAAATAACGAAAGGTCCATACCACATGGACTTGAACTTACCCTTCCCTAGCTTGTCATATCTCTGGTCATAAGTCAAAACTAGGTCACCCTCATTGAAAACATGAGGCTGGACGGATTTACCATACTGCGCCTTGATGCATTTCTTATGTGCCTCATTAGCCAAGGCAGCATCTCTATGAGTCTCATCAAGGTTATTTAAGTACAAAAATATCACTTCCTCTGTGGAAGTATCTGGGAGAAGTTTGACGGCAAGTCGTAAAGATGGAATCTGACATTGGATCGGCAAGACAACTACAAGTCCATAAACAAGATGGAATGGTGTGAAACCAGTAGTTGTTTTCACGGAATTCTGATAAGCCCAAAGAGCAGAAAAAAGAACAAGATGCCAATTGGATTTATGATCTCCAACCATCCGACAAAGCATAGTTTTCAAAACCTTGTTAACGGCCTCTACCTGACCATTAGCTTGCAGATAATACGGCGTAGAGTTTTCATGGTGAAAACCTAGCTTGGCACTCAAGTCCTCCATCATTTGATTAGGAAAATGAGATCTGTGATCAGTGACGATGGACTGCAGAACTCTAAATCTAGCTATGATATGATTGAACAAGAAGAGAGCGATAGTTCAATCACGTGGAAGAAATATTCAAGCCACTCGGTGTGTCCTTGGGGACAATTCTCGAGTCAAGGTTGTCACCTTGTTCTTGACTCCTCCGTTTAGGCTCAACTCCTAACAAAGCCAAGGGGGGTAGACCCTATTAAGTTACTAAGGCAAAATTATTTATTATGGTGATGTTAAATTGAATGAGTTACTTAGGAGTTTGAAATTTAACCATAAACAACCATAGATGACAAGATACAAAATGAGCGCACGAAAGCACAATGCTGAGACACAATATATATATATATATAGCAAGAAAATAGCCAGTGCCTTAAAATGGAGTCAATAGATAATCAATGTACTTGCATGTGCTTGGAGTGAGTGTTTTGTGATTGCCTCTTGGTATGTTTTAAGTTAATGTGAAATATGAGTTGATTAAAATTAGGTGAAAGGGGGGGACTCCAGATATACCCGAGAGTTGGAGTATGTCCAAAACTAAGCCTTCATGGCTACCCACAAGGAATATGTGGGCTGAATGGAGTCTCTGAGGCTTTTGTTCATAATTCACCCACATGTGTAACAGAGATCGGCTCCCCAAGGTCACTTTTAAGGAGTTCCCGCTTCCTTTGGGTATTTTGCCACTGTAATGGTTTGATCGAGGTGTTGGATTTTCACTTGATGGTTTGTCAATTTGGGAGAGTGAATCCTAATTATTCTAGTCACTCAATTTCTTTTGATGCAGCTTGACTGATCGGATGAACCGCATCCAAGTGCAAAGCATACACAACGGAGTCTTGTCAATTTTAGTAAATTTTAAGATAGGTGTTCTTGTTAAAAAGAAAACCCTCCAGGAACCTCTTTTGATCCAAGTGGATCTCAATAGGGGAATCAAGGAGGGGTTAATTTTATTATAGTTGATGAAATAGTTGATGAAAAAAGAAAACAAAGATACACAATGCCGATTTTCTAATTAGTCCTACCACGCATCTATTTCCCCTTTCGCGTCAATCAGGAAGTCGTGGGATAAGTATTAAAATTACTTTGAAACCTCAGATATGGAATATGGAAATCATTATAAATCAAAGTATACTACCCTGCAGATTAGAACTATGCTATATTAAAAAAAGATAAATGAAAAGCAACAAAAAAAGACACAAACGCAAATCCCCCCAGGGGGGATGGTGAATAGGCTCGAAAGAGCCTATTTGAAAGGACCTTTTCTTTTTATTAGCAGTGATTTACAATATCAGAAAACTGAAATTGATGCACTTTGCACCTTTTTATCTGGGATCCAAAGGCTTACAACAAGCTTGTAACAAGCTAGAATTAAAACACAGCAGTGGGGGAAGCTTCGGGGAAGCTCTAGTTCGTCCAAGAGTCGGAAATTGGGCAGAGTATCCTTCTCTTTTTAGTTAGACCTGCTAAAAAACAGTGAGCAATTAAAATAAAATGTGCCCAAACACACTTTAAAATTTTTTTGGGTCACCACACTAGTTACCAAAAAAAAACTAAGTAAAAATTTGTTAAGTTGGGGTAATCTAGTTTTGCAAAAAAAGGAACCAAGGAAAGCAAGCTTTCCTTGGGATCTTGGATTGCTGTTTGGGCAGCCAATGAGATGTACACTTTTATTGCAGAATATGAAACTTTAAAGTACAGCAAAGGAAACTACCTTAAAAGAAAGCTACAATTTTTTTTTAAATGCTTGCAAAAATGAGGATAATTTCACCTAGATCTCTTAAAATATGACTTTATATGCAAAACAGAACTGAGATATAAACTTAAGAAAGGATCTTACTAACTAGATATATATGTAATTTTATTTGTGAGACAGATCTAAGCAATAATATTCTTTAAAATTAACCAATTTGAAGAGAAATTAAGATTTTGAAGGAGGAAGAGAGAGAAAGAGTGTTGGAAGCCTGGGAATGTTGGGCTTTGGAGTCTGCTTTGGTGGAAAACCGAGGGACTATGTCATTCAAAAGATCTTGAAGATGAGGAATATGTAAACCAGCTCAACCTATTCTACAAGCGATATCACCTGCAACTTAGAAATCCTTGCACAAATAGATGGTTAAAACATAGGTGTTGTTGGAAGAGATAATTGGAAAGCATGCAATTAAACTTAAAATACATACAAATCCAATAGATATGAAACAAGAAGTAGTAAGAGCATAAATCAAACTAGAATAAACTCTTACCCTAATAGGAGGGAGCTCTCTCCTTCAAGGCCAACAATTAACCAGCAAAAGCAGTGATAAATAACACAGATTATACCTCATAAGCATTTGACAATCACCATCCACACATGAAGGGCATTACACCATAGATCTTTCCTCCAAAGCCTCTTTATTCCAGAATAATAAACGATACAATACAAGAGCAACAACACCTCAATCCCAGTTCTAACTAGCTTGAAATAGGCAGTTTGTGCTTTGATGTTTACAAAAACCAGGAGATCCATCCCAGGGGGGGCGCAAATCCCAAGGAGACAAATCAAATCAGCTAATGTAAAGTCAATAAATGCAGATCTGAAGCTGAACTAAGCCTACCTATTAATCAGGAGCTTGATTTAGCTGACACATCAGTCTACAGAGCTCCCAGGAGAGCCCAGACATGTGGAGGATAGAGAGAGGGCGCAATCCCCCCTAAAGGATGTTGAAGTTCAACTCTGGATTTGATTTGATCACCTCCTTCAGTCAAGGATTTATTGAATCCAGTCAATCTGGTTCAGATCTGACTGATTTCAATCAAATCGGCTGAGAATCCACTGATCTATGATTTTGGATTTTCTCCATTATTCACCAATTTATTAATTAAAATAATCAATAAATGATTTTTGGGGCTTTTTGACCTGAGTGATGAAAATCACTCAAAACCTGAAAAAAGTGGGTCCATGGGTTTACATGGTGCTCTTATCTTGAAAATGAGAACCTACACGAATGAAACTAATTATTTGGCCCACTTTTATTACAAAATCATTTTTTCCAATTAAACTATTAAAAAATAGCCTAAGTTTTGGAAAAAAATAAATTTTAATGAAAAACACTGAAAAAACTAAAAAATTGAAAAATTGAAAAAACCTAAGGGGACTTAGACATGTTCATATGACTCGACCATGATGTCTAGCATGTTTATACATTGACACATATGCTCTAATAACCTCAATAGGCCTAAATTCCAAGCCGACCACCCCAACTTTGGAAGTATGGAGTGAAAAACTCAGAAATTATTAGTCGTTTATTCAACAACCAATAATAACCGAGGGAAAAAAACACCTTGGGCTGATCGGATTGACAAATAAAGTTTAAGAGACCGAGTCTTTTATAGACACTACAATGCTAGAACATTTATTACAATTCCCTCATGGGGTATGAACATGTGATATAGTACAACAAGGCTTCCCAGAAGCAAGACTAAAGGTCTTCTGAAGTCCGAACAAGTTATCCTTGTCCGGTTCACCAGGCTCACTTGATCAAAAACCACTAAGTACAACTTAGGTGGTAACATTTTGGCTCCAATTGTGGGACATGTGCTCAATCTAGTCTTTAAGGCAAGGAGAGGATACGAGAACACCATAATCTCTGGTTTATATACCCTGTAACAACATCTCAACATGACAAGAAAACCTTAGTAGCACAAGCTTTATATAAAAACCAAATGAACCATTAAGCTGATTTATTAAACAAAAGAAATGTAATTAACTAATGAAAAAAAAAGTTTTATTATAGCTAAGTACAAAACGTAAATGAAAAAATTAAATGCTCTCTTTTAGGAGCTTATTTTCCTACTCTAAGCATGATATAAAAGGTTAGGTGTAATCAAAAATCCAATGTAACCACCTAAGCATTTTATTAACATAAAAAAAAAATTCCTTGTCTTTGGTTACCAGCCAAAGTAAGGATACCTTATTCAGAAAATGCAAACCTGCGTGATGATTCAAAATGGGTGGGATGGATGGGAGATCATAGGCATGCATAATATCATCAAAATTCCTCCCAAACTGGTAATTGCTTGCGTAGGCTGCTTCTGTCCATGACTGGATAGGGTTGATATACAAATCAGAGTGATGAGGTAGATTGACTACACCATCATACTGATCATCAAGGCTTACCGGATGATAATTCCCTGTATAAGCCCCGAGTGGCTCCAGATCATGAGGAGACTCTATATGTGAAGATGATAGTTGAGACTAATATTCTACTAACTGCATCACCTCTATCTTTTCACAACACTGCTTCTCCATGTCTTTATTATTGATACCTTTGTGCGGCTCTTCATGATATGACTTTGAATTATCATATAAGAGTTTTGAATGCTCCTCTTCCATTCGAGGATTTTCCCAGGTCTCCAGATCCATGTTCTCACCTTCATATATGCCATAGATAGAAAAATCGACAAAACCATCAAAAGTTTCTAGTTCATTATTTTCCTCTTTATTCATGTCACGGACTAGATTTTCCATGAATGTCCAGGACTCCTCATCAACATCTTTGTCAGAGATAAGGGAGTCTTCGTCATATGTATCATGCTCATAGTTATACTTGTCCTCATTTTCATACTCATGTTCTTCAGATAAAAGGTCACAAGGCAGTAAACCTTCCAGACTATCATCATTATATGGACAACACGTAGGAGTCCCATCATGTACATTACAGTTTTCATCATAAGTTTCACTATAAGATTCCACAATGGTTTCATCCTTAGGCTTGTACTGTTTAGCTGGTGACAAAGGGTAGGCCTGGCCTACCATGTATACATGATTAGACTCGCCTGATGTTGTTTCCTGATTATTGACCTCGGCCATTCCATGTTCTATAACCTGGTTTGCTATATAGCAAGTGCTTTCTTGGTGGAATTGATCACAAGGTCTACACCATGGAATGACTTCTTCTACCAGGTTAGTTGAGTCTAACTAGTTTGGAATCCTAGGTTCTTGCTAAGGAGATTTCTTCTGATACACCTGATTCTGTTTAGGCTGAAAGTTCCTAGGTCCATTATTTCTTTCCATTGTGATTATTCTATTCTGAATATGATTCAGTTGTGCAGACTGATTTGCCATGATTTGGTTTTGACTAGTAACCAATTCTTTTATCATGTTAGTTACCTTTTCCATGGGGTCTTTGAAGGTTTCCTTTTCCTCTAATCCAATGGATTTTCCCTTCTCTTTGTTGTATGAAGTGTTTCCCCTAGTGCAACCTAGAATGTTGGATTTTCCTAAAGACTGCATATTCTTTTCTATTTTCTCGACCAATTCCTGAGCAGTTTTTAGATTGGTCGGTTCTTTGTCCCTTAACTGGTACCTCAAATCACCAGTGAAAGCTTTGATGTAAGATATGAGGATGAAGGCATCCCTTGGCTTGATTTCTCTAGGGAGGTCCACAACCACATGCCTGAACTTAGTGTTAATTCATCCATGGTTTCATTCTCCATCTTCTTTATGTTATGAAGGGCAGCAAGTAGATGTCTTGTTTCTTTCTTTTCCCCCCATTTCTTATTCAAACCCTCTGTTCGTCTTCCTCTGGGTAGACCCGGGTTTACTTTATTGTACCAACAAAACCCCTAGCTCACTGGCCCTTTCGGCGACAGACCGCAGAACGGCCTGAAGTCTCACCCGAAGTGATCCTAGATGGGGTGGCTGAAGAATTAGGTTTCCTCAACCAGGTTCTGCAGCATCCTGGGTTCTCTTGACTCTACTTAACTAGCTGAATCTCTTTGCAAGGGTTGTTTCTCTCTTTCAAGCTAACTCTACTATGGGACTAGCTCTTATCGCATCGCAGCTTCTAGGACGATGCGCAGACTCTCTCTTCCGCTCAGCTCTTAACCTGCGATATCTCACACCACAACCTCCCCAATAGTGTGATATCACCCTTTCTACGCTATGATATTTCCTACAGTAAGACTCAATAAACTCATCAACTCTCAAGGTCCAGAGGCTTCCTTTCTGGGTATAATATCTCAGTTAATCTTCATTAAGGGGTTAAACAACCTCACTGAAGCTTTTACAGTTTAACATGCTTAACATCAATTACACTCAACTCTCTCAACTAAATATATAGAAGTCACTTAACACAGTAGTTGCTACTATCATGAATTAAGCACTGATAAAATCATATGTAGAGTACTCGACACATTCAAATTGCATTTAACCTTCTATGTTACTGTAAACTGAAGGATAGCATACATACATTCATTAACTGATAAGCAAAGTTCATGTAACAGATAACAGATAGCAAATAAGTAGAGCACAATCACATGAAACAGTCGCACAACACATGGATGTACGTGGTTCACTTCCAGGGGGGAAGCTACGTCCATGGGAACTATGTTTATATTATATCTTGAAAGAGTAACACAGTTCCACTGCAACCTCTTATGTAGCTAGAGATCTTCTGGGAAACTCCACACAAACAGCTGGGAGCCCTTCTCTCTTAGATCTCTTCTCTTCCTATATTGTTTTCTTCTTACAATATACTCTTTCTCTCTCTCTCTCTCAATACCTGTGGACTGTTACATTCATGCTCAAGGAGTCGGCCACTGGTTACAGTAAGATAACTACAGACTTAAAGACAGAACCAGAGCTCAACTCTTCCTCAATGTCTCACTATACTGATAACAGTTACAACCTTATCAACCAGCTAGCTATCTATCTATCTCTCTGGCTAGCTATCTAACCCTTCATAATACAAAATACATGCTTAAATAGGTGGCCCAAAGGTCTCACAGTAATACAAAACTGTGTGCCTATCCCAACAGTAACCCAAAACCCTAACTGTGACAATCGACCTTTCTGTACTGTGTACTGCCGCTTTACCGGTCACACTACAGCTTCCTGCAGTCTTCCATGATTTTCGGCGCTGATCGTGGGTATGGGAGCCACTTCCTCGGTCGCTCCCCTTCTGTCCTTTGTCTTTAATACCTCGGCCCATTTCTCCTTCTTCCTTTATGAGGGTATTTGAGCCCTCCTATCTTCATCGCTGCCTTAAATGTAGTGGTTGAGCTCTCTTCTCAGCCACTTCAAGTACTATTTCTCTTTGAATTTCTTTTTCCAACCGTCGTGATTTTCGACCCGCGATCTGTGGCAGGAAATGCACTACGGCGTCGTACCTTTATCTCATCGCCAAAACTGTCTTTCCTCCAAAAATTGTCCATCTTCTACCAAAAATAGCATCTTTTCATGTGCTACGGGACCCTACTCCAACAGTCCCCTAACACTTACTTGTGGCTTGTCCCCGAGCCACTGGCATCTGATTTCTTTTGCTGTAGCATATCCTTGGCTTCCTGCGAAGTCTTTGCGAATCTCCCCTTGAGTCCTATGAAATCTTTGTCCATATCTTCGACACGGGCTTGTGCCACTTCAAGCATGACTTGAGTAATCATGGGGTCTTCTGCACTATCAATTTCACTCTTGCTTGCAGTGAACTCCTTAACCTTCTTCTCAACTGCATCGACCAGCGCTGTGATGTGTTCCTGATACGGTTGAAGCATATTATTGAATTGTATGTATTTTTCTCGCAACCGCTGCGCCTCCTGTTGCAAACGGTTCATCTCTGTCATCTTCTTCATCTTTGCAAGAGCTCCTAAGCTCTTGACTTCTTCCTTTATTGTTGCTATTGCATTCTCCATGTTCTGGATGCTCTGCTGCAAATCCAGTCTATCTGGGAGCTCTTCTAGATCTGACCATGTATTCGTTGCATTAGCTAGCAATGACTCTGCATCATCTATATGGCACTTCATCTGTGTTGAAGTGAGTCTAAAGGCCTGCACCCTTGCTTCCTTATCTGCCTCAGGCGTGCCTTGTGCTTGAGCCTGAAGCTTAGTGATCTGCACCTTGTGGTCTTCCTCCATTTTGGCCATTGTCTCTTCCAGAGCCTTTGCTCTATCTGCAATTCTTCATACTTTCTGCGTTAGAGGCAAGGCAAATTCTATGTTACACTTGGGTAACTCCAATGCAATGTTCTGCAAGACCTGACTGAGATCCTGTTCTCTTTCTTCATATACTCTTAACTCCTCTGCCTTTGTCTGAAAGCCTGCGGTGAGCTCTGCATTCTATTGTCTCAGCTGAGTGTTCTGGTTATAAGTCGCAAGCTCTCTATCCTTGAGCTCTGTGGCTATCTGCTGCTAGATCATCTATAGTTGATCAATAGGGAATTGTGCCAGATTAACCTCGATAGGTTGTCTAACCTATATCTACACATCAATCATCGAAGCAGTGAATCGGATGCTCCCTGACGGTATCAAAACTATATTGGTGCGATCCTCTACAAATACTTCCTCATGGGAAATCGATGGTTGTGAGATTTCTCCTGCTGTCACCTTGACTAGATGAGTCTGCATCATGGCATTCTTCTCAGTTAGTCCTTTCAACTCCAGAAGATGCTTATCTATCGTGCTCTGCAGATTGTCTTGCGATGTCTGCATCACCTGAAATGAGTCTCGCATCTCCTCCTTCAATTTCACTGCGATGAGATCATAGTCATCCTTTGTTAGTGCGGTCTGTGTAGTTGGCTTTGAGGCTTTGACGTTTTTCCTCTTTGGTGCCGGTGGTGGCACATCTACTGGATCTTTCCTCTTTTGTGCCGCTGGTGCCACTTCTATTGGATCTTTCCTCTTGACACCCACCTGACCTTTTCCTTTGTCTAGTGGATCTATCGGTGCAGTATCTGCTGGTAGATTTCCTGTTGTGGCATATTCTAATGCCTTGTTCCATGCTTCATTAAAATCTTTGATGACATCTTCTACATCCTGCACTGTCATCCTAAACAATCCAATAGCCCAGTCATCATTTCTAAACCCTTTAGGCCTCAGATAGATTGTATTCCTGTCTGCAATGAAATCAAGCCGATTATTGTACATGTCAACAACCTCTGTGTTGATCCGCGATGTCTCCTGGATGACTCGCTTCAACAGCTTATAGTATTCATAGAATACTATCATATTGATCTTTTTCTTGGCTGGGTTGTTTCTTTCCCATAAGTTTGCATAGCGTGCGCCTCTGCACTCTCCGCCTCGTAGCTGTAGAAACTGGGAATGGGGTGGCCCTCTCCACTCGACGAATGCACATAATATAAGTAGCCACGAGAAATGGAAGGGGTGGTTTGGCTCATCCTGTGCTGCCAAACAATCTGTAAGAAAAATATTTAGTAAAAACAAACACCAATTAATTGTTCACCTTTTGCAACCTGCACGGCAAGGTGAATTACTGATCATGTGAATTATTTTGGGCGAACTTTGGTTAACAGTCTGCCTGCAAGCAGACTGGCTGTAAATCTGAGTGTATCATCGGCTAAAGCTGTGGGGTCATAATCTCGACCTCCTCTCTGTAGCTTATAATTACTAACTAAAAGCAGTGGTAGCTTAGTATCCTTACTTTTCCCTGATATATGTGTCTGAGGGTCCTTACCGCTCTTGGACAACCCGGTGATGCGGTGTATCAAATCGACGTTCAGGTCAACCCTCTTACCCAACCAGAGGTAAGCTCCATGCAAACAGGAAATTAGCACTCACACCGTGGCATTAACCTCTGCCCCTCATCCAAAATGTGGTATTCTAAACAGATTGAGCAAGCCTGACTGCTCAAGAATCTGGACATGTTCTATAAGAACAAACTCATCTACATCGGTCCTCAAGTTCCTCTGAACCATAAGATAGTGATCCAGCTGAAACTGAGGATATGTCTTACTGTCTCCAAGGTTATAGTCTACAAATTTGAGAGTAGGGACATATCCTAACAGTTCTCCATCTTCATGTACACGGGGATCAATTGGCGGTAGCGGAATACGAAACTTAGCACCCTTGGGAATGGTTACCTCTAGTGCGTCCTCGACTCATGGTAAAATGTATATTGTTGCCACATAAACTTCTTCTTCTTGATCTGGGCTAGACTCTTCTACTATCTGAGCTGGATTCTTCATCCTTGGTGTTTGCCCGACCTGTGGTGCACCTAATTTCATAGTCCTGGGCGGCAGTGTCATAGCAGACTCGAGACCACCACGCTTGAATCGTCGCACAACGTCTTCTAAAGGTTCCTTCTTGGACATAAACCTCCTAGTGCGATACTCTGGACTGGTAATGGCTGTGAAAATAGGGAAACCAGCACTCTGTAACTGGAGTATCTCTGCACAGGGAAAACTCTACAAATTATTTTATAACTCTCTAAAATCGCAAAAGTAACCCTTATGTCTGAATGATCTGTGCATTTATAGTGAAGGTGGTAATCTCTGAAGCAACGGTTGCTTAGGATGGACCTGTTGGTGGCATTTATTGCATGGACAAGAGAACAGCCCACGCCCTACTCCTCATTAATTGCTGAAAATGTGTTTAAATTTCCCTCCAAAATTGTGCGCAAGTGACAATCTCGACCACAATTTACCAAATCTCAAACAATAATTGTATTGTTTCCAAATCTAGGCCAACGTATACCTGTCATATCTAGATTAATTGCTTGTCAAAGGTGAAGTGACTAGCCCTCTTTCCCTTTCAAAAATCATCTTAATTACACGGGGAACATCGCCTCACTGCAATGTCACATCGCATCGTCCTTAACCAAAAAATTGGCATGAACTCCGCAACGTCTTATGACTTGCGCAAAATAAACTTTCCTGCTGCAATTCCTCCTACTTAGAACTTTTTCAACTGGTGTAGACTAGTTATGGGTGCGATGCCTCCTTTCAACTACACTGGACATCTGCACCACTTAGTTCTCTAAGTTAGGGCTGGGAGGTGGAGTGTCTATCACTATAAAGCTTAAGCCTACTGCCATTAATCAAAGTAGGAACAAGCTCCCCGTTCAGTTTACTGAGCTGAACAGCACCTCCGTTTGTGACTTGCTGAATCTGATATGGCCCCAACCAATTTGTCTTGAACTTCCCTGGAAACTTAACAAAGTTGCTGTCATAAAGGAGCACTAGGTCTCCTGTCTGAAAAATCTTGCTCTTGATGTGTCTGTCATGCCAAGCTTTTTATCGTGCCTTCTGCACTTTTTGATGAACTCCTGCGATGAATCTGTCTTCTTCTAAGGCAAGCAGTTGCACTAATATTTCATTCATCATATATGTATCAGCGATCTTAGTAATTTGAGCAATTCTTAAACTAGGAATAATATATTCCATAGGCATAATAGCCTCTTGTCCATACACCAAGTTGAAAGGTGTGTGTCCTGTAAGTTTCTTGCATGTAGTCCTATAAGCCCATAACACAGCATTAACCCTGAGGTCCCAATCATCTCTTTGGTTGTTACAGATCTTAGTAAGAGCGTTTTCTAGAATCTTGTTAAAATCCTCCACCGTACCATTAGCTTGTGGGTGGCAAGGAGTGCTCTTATGGTGCTGTATCTAAAATTCCTTCTTCAAGGCCTCAATAGTGCGATTCAAAAAGTGTGTGCCTTGATCACTCATCAAAATTGTTGGACATCCAAATCTGCTTATGATGTTTTCAAAAATGAACTGTGCAGCTGTAGCAGCATCACAATTCCTTACTGCTTTGGCCTCTTCTCACCTAGTGAGGTATTTTGTTCCTGTGATGATGCATCACGCACCATTTTGCTTCCCTGGTGGGTTGATAGGACCCATGAAATCTATAGCCCACTTGTCAAATGCCCACAGCGTAATCTATGGTCGCAGCGGCATTTCATCTCTCCGCGAAGATTTTCCTACCCTCTGGCAGATATCGCAGCATCTGCAAAACTACTTAGTGTCTTTGTGCAAAGTAGGCCACCATAATCTTCCAGCTAGAATTTTCTGAGCAGTCGGCTTTCCTGCAAAATGTCCTCCTGCGGTACCTGAATGTGCTTCTCTGATAATGGCCTCTTTCTCGTGCGACATAACGCATCTGCGCAGGACTTCATCTAGACCTAACTTATATAAATGTCCTGCGATCAAAGAGAAATATGCTGCTTTAACAACTAATTGTTTCTTTTGCTGCTTAGTAAACTCAACTGGTGCCCACCCTGTAGTGAGAAAGTGAATAATATCCACGTAATACTCATCTGCGTTCTGGATAGAGAACAATTGTGCATCTGGCAAATTATCTTCTAAGTTACTTGGTTCTTCTCCTGAGTATATCCACGACAGGTGATCGGGTCCGGCATTCAATCTCCCTGGTTTTACAATAATTTCAAAATCATACTCCTGAAATAGGAGTAACCATCTGCAGAACCTTCCCCCTAACATTGGCTTATTGACCAAATACTTTAAAGCAGAATGGTCAGTGAACATATTGAATGGGGCACCCAACAGGTAGTGCCTAAAATTCTGTAGAGCATACACCATAGCTAATCCTTCTCTTTCTGTAGTGGTGTAGTTATTTTCTGCGGTAGATAACTTTCTGCTGGAGTACGCGATAGGGTGATTGATACCCCCTTCTCCTGGCTATGTTAAGACAATCCCCAGTTCGATTCCAGATGCATCCACATGTACATGAAATGGCTTGTTCCAATCTGGAAATACTAAGATGGGTGCTGTAACCATCTTCTCTTTAAGAGTGTCTAAACTTTACTGGCATTCCTCATTCCATAGGAATTTCACTTCTTTCTTTAACAGCTTTTCCATAGGTGCTGTGATCTTTGCATAGCCCTTAATGAATTTTCTATAATACCCTCTATGACCAAGCACTGTCCTCGATTGCTTTACTGAGTTGGGTGCTGGGAGATTTACAATGATGGCAATCTTTGCAGGATCTACCATCAAGCCTTGTCTGCAAACATGTTAGGGTTAACCTTGACTTGAGATCGAGTCAAAGATGGTTAGGTCTAGCACATGGTTTGGCACATGGTTTGTTGTAGCCCATGGTATTGTCCCATGGTATTGCATGTGTTAACCTTGACTCGGGATTGACTCAAAGGTGGTTAGGTCTAGCACATGGTTTGGGCACATGGTTTGTTGTAGCCCATGGTATTTTCCCATGGTATTGCATGTGATTAAGCCTTTATAAGGCTTGAGGAGGCTCCATTGTAATTGTACTGAGTACTGTATTGTACTGGTACTGAGTACTGTATTGTACTAGATGTGAGTATTGTATGGTACTGGATGTGAGTATTGTATTGTACTGGATGTGGGCATTGTATTGTGCTGGAAGAGAGACTGTGAGAGCGTGAAGAGGAAGTGCAGCGGTTTTGTTGCAGGGCATATCCCTTCATCTTTTTGGACTGAAATAAAAGACTGGCAAATTTGTTTGTGGACGTAGCCCATTGTTTGGGTGAACCACGTTATATCTGTGTCTCTTTGTAATGTTTAATGTGTTTTTGCATCTTGTTTATTGATTTAACTGTATATCTGTTATTGCTCTGCGGTCCTATTTTTCAAACAATTGGTATCAGAACCAAAAGGTCTATTTGGTTTGTAAACTCCCAGGAAAGAAGGGTTCCTGGTTCGAGTGGGAGCAATGGCGGAAGAAGGAAAGTTTAGGGTCGATAAATTTAACGGCCAAAACTATCAGTTATGGAAGATGCAAATGGAGGACTATCTGTACCAGAAAGATTTGTACCTGTCGTTGGGCGGAAAAGCAAAACAGCCAGCGGCAATGAAGGATGAAGAATGGGATGTTCTTGACAGAAAGGCACTAGGAACAATACGGTTGTGCCTGGCTTTGTCGGTGGCCTTCAATATTTTGAAAGAAATAACAATAGAGGGTGTGATGAACGCATTGAGTAAGCTCTACGAAAAAACCTCAGCTTCTAACAAGGTATTTTTAATGAAGCATTTATTTAATATGAAGATGTCGGAAAGTGGATCTGTTGTTGACCATTTAAATGAGTTTAATACACTTACCAGTCAATTAAGTTATGTAAAAGTGAACTTTGATGATGAGGTTAGGGCTCTTCTAATCTTGTGCTCATTGCCAGAAAGATGGAATAGCTTGGTCATGGTTGTCCCTAGTTCAAGCACTCTTAAGTTTGATGATGTTCTTAGTGTTATTCTTAGCGAGGAAATGCAAAGGAAAAGCACAAGTGAGACATCAGGTAACGCGTTGACCATGGAGAACAGAGGGAGACAAAAAGAGAGAGGAAGGAGCCCAGGAAATCGCGGCAAGTCTAAAAAGGGAAGATCCAAGTCCAGATTCGAAAAAATAGAATGCTGGAACTACGGTAAGAAAGGACATCTAAAGAAAGACTGCAGAGCACCAAAGAAGAAAGGTGAGAGGCAGCAAGAGACTACCCAGGAATCAAATGTAGCAGGTGATGTGTTACAAGATGCTTTGATTCTTGCATTAGATAATACTAGTGATTACTGGGTAGTAGATTCAGGGGCTTCATGTCATGGTACACCCCATAGGAAATTCTTTTATGATTATGTTCAAGGTCATTTTGGGCATGTGTTATTGGGGGATGATGAACCATGTAAAATTGTTGGAAAGGGTAAGGTACGGATTAAACTAAATAATGGAAATGACTGGTTGCTAAAAGATGTAAGGCACATTCCTGCTATGAAAATAAATCTGATCTCAACAGGGCAGTTGGGAGATGGCAGCTGTTTGTCTACGTTTGGAGAAACGTGGTGGAAGGTCACTAAAGGATCAATGGTAATTGCAAAAGGAAATAGGATAGGTACGTTATATTTATGTCCTCATAACACTGATTATTTTATTTTTGTAGCTTCCACAGAAACAGGTGCAGCGTTGTGGCATCATAGGCTTGGCCACATGAGTGAGAAGGGGATGCATATTCTCCACTCAAGGAAACTGCTTCTAGATTTGAAGCAGGTAAGTTTGGAATTTTGTGAGAACTGTGTTTATGGAAAACAGAAGAGAGTTAGATTTCTCAGGGTTGGGAAACAAAAGAAGAGTGAAAATTTAGAGCTTGTCCATACAGATGTATGGGGACCAGCTCAGGTACAATCTCTTGGTGGCTCTCATTATTATGTTACTTTTATTGATGATGCAACTAGAAAAACTTGGGTTTATTGCATTAGACAGAAATCTGATGTGTTTGATGCTTTTAAGAAGTGGAAAGCTTTGGCTGAGAATGAGACAGGAAAAAGGTTGAAATGTCTCAAATTTGATAATGGAGGCGAGTACTGCAGCAAGGAGTTTGACAGTTACTGTTCACACAATGGGATTCGCAGAGAGAATACAGTCCCTAGAACACCCCAAGAAAATGGCGTGTCAAAAAGGATGAACAGAACGATCATGGAGTGTGCAAGGTGTATGATATTGCATGCAAGGTTGCCCTTACAGTTTTGGGTTGATGCTGTAAACACTGATGTTTATTTAATAAACAGAGGACCTTCAAGCACTTTGGATGGTGGAATTCCAAAGGAGGCATGGACAGGTAAACAGGTAAAATACTCATTTCTGAGAACTTTTGGTTGTGAAGCATTTGTCCATATTGATAAAGATGATAGAACAAAGCTTGAGGCTAAATCCAAGAAATGTACCTTTATTGGATACGGGGTGATGATTTTGGTTATCGCTTATGGGATATTAAAAATCGCAAAATCATTAGGAGTAGAGATGTAGTATTCAATGAAAAGGTCATGTACAAAGATCAGTTGCAGGGAAAGAAATAAGAAAAGGAAAACATAGAGTACACAGTGCTTGATGAAATCAAAGAAAATGAAGTTCCAAAAGCACTAGAAAATCAAGAGCAGCAGCAGGTACCTGAAACTCCTGCAACTATAAGAAGGTCTACCAGGTTAAGTAGAACCCCTGAAAGATTCTCTCCTTCATTGTATTATTTATTGATGACTGATTCTGGTGAGCCAGAATGTTTTGAAGAAGCAATGCAGGTAGAAACTAGAAAGAAGTGGGAGCAAGGCATGGATGAGGAGATGGACTCATTGGTAAGAAACCAGACCTGGGATCTGGTTAAGTTTCCTGTAGGAAAAAGGGTATTGCAGAATAAATGGGTTTACAGGTTGAAGGAAGAAGATGGAGGAAAGAAGCGGTACAAGGCTAGACTTTTTGTAAAGGTGTTTGCACAAAATAAAGGCATAGACTTTGATGAAATATTTTCTCCTGTTGTTAAAATGACTTCAATTAGAACTATTTTAAGTCTAGTGGTGGTAGAATATTTTCATCTTGAACAATTAGATGTAAAAACAGCCTTTCTCCATGGGGATTTGGAGGAAGAGATTTATATGCAGCAGCCACAAGGGTATGAGGTCAAAGGGAAGGAGAATTTGGTTTGTAGGTTGAAGAAGAGCTTGTATGGCCTGAAGCAAGCTCCAAGGCAGTGGTATTTAAATTTGATAAGTATATGACAGAACAAGGTTATGATAGATGTCATTCTGACCACTGTGTTTATTTCAAGACGCTAGATAATGGAAGATATATTATCTTGTTATTGTATGTGGATGACATGCTTGTTGCAGGGTCTAACATGCAGGATATAAATGTGCTCAAAAGAAAACTAGCTAAATCATTTGTGATGAAGGATTTGGGTGCTGCAAAGCAAATCCTTGGTATGAGAATAACAAGAGACAGGAAAAATCACAAATTGACATTGTCTCAAGGTGAGTACATAGAAAAGGTGTTGCGGAGGTTTAGAATGCAGAATGCAAAACCAGTCAGTACACCTTTGGAAATCCATTTCAGACTAAGCAAGCATATGTGTCCAGAGACACAGGAAGAGATAGATTACATGTCCAAGATTCCCTATTCATCAGTAGTTGGGAGCTTGATGTATGCCATGGTGTGCACAAGACCAGATATTGCACACGCAGTGGGAGTTGTGAGCAGGTATATGAATAATCCAGGTAAAGAGCATTGGAAAGCAGTACAGTGGATTCTCAGGTATTTGAGAGGTACCACTTCTCATGCATTATGTTTTGGAGGTTCAGACATTGTTCTACAGGGATATGTTGATGTAGATATGGCTGGTGATAAAGACAGTAGGAGGAGCACCACAGGGTATGTGTTCACTGTAGGTGGAATAGTAGTAAGTTGGATTTCAAAACTGCAACAGGTTGTTGCACTTTCAACAATGGTAGCAGAGTATGTTGCTGCTACAAAGGCTAGTAAGGAGATGATTTGGTTGCAGAGGTTCATGGAAGAATTGGGTAAGAAACAAGAGAATAGTAGGTTGTACAGTGACAGCCAGAGTGCCATTCATCTTGCAAAGAACTCAGTATTTTATTCAAGAACTAAACATACAGAACTCAAGTACCACTTCATAAGATCTGTTCTAGATGAAGAACTGTTAAAACTGGAAAAGATTCACACTAGCCAGAATCCTGCAGACATGTTGACAAAGGGAGTAACCAGAGAGAAACTGAGTTCCTGCTCAGTTTCTATTGGCCTTAAAGCATGAAGGTGAAAAGAAGAAATTTTCCAATTCCAAGGTCCAGCAAGTACAGTAGCGGTAGAGTTGTTGTGATTAGTCACCATGAAGGCACATAAAAATGTAATGGAGCGATTAGCATGTAAATGGGGCGATTAGCATGTAAATGGGCATATGGATGTAAGACCTGGTAAGGCATGCATACCCCTGGTAACTCAGCGGTAAAGTCGGGAGATAGACTCAGTGCCCCCTTGTTTAGTAAGTTCTGAACTGGCAGTGAATAAAATGTGACTAGTAGATACTTCATTCTCCAAAGGAAGAGTGGGGTTGACCAATACTGGAATCGATTCAACCGCTTCGTGAAAGTCACTCTCTAAAGGGAGAGTGGGATTGACCAAAGATGACATTGGTTCAATCACATCAGGATCACTGTCCAAAAGAAGAGTGGGATCGACCAAATCTGAGATTGGTTCGACCACTTGATCAACCAAAGGTTGAGTAAGTTGTTGAGAAACTATAGGTTGTTCAGGAGAAGGAAAATCTTGAGTCTTGGACCACACTCTTCGCACCTCTGGGATAGCAGGGCACTTGTGAGTAAGATGATCTCCCTCGCATAGAATACAAGGGAACTTAAGTTTACACTTCGAACGACCAGTTTTCTCAACGGTGTCAACATGACTAGCAGTGGATGACTGTTTTCTCTTAGCATGACCTGCAGAAGCTAAGAGTTTGCCCCCAGCATGAACTACAGAGGCTGGGTGACTGGGTCTAACCTCACTAAGAGAGGATGGTTGTTGAGAGACTTCAGAATTTTCAAAAATGGGATGACCATAAATCCAAACTCTTCGCACCTCCGCAATAGAAGGGCATTTATAAGTAAGGTGGTCTCCCTCACAAAGCTTACAAGGAAACTCGGGCTTGTGTTTTGAACGGGTAGTCTCTTCAACAATGTCAACATGACTCGCAGTGGCTGACAAATTGTCTTCAGCATGAAGCACAGAGGCTGAGAGACTACCCCTAGCATGACTTACAAAGGCTGAGAGACTACCCCCAGCATGGCCTGCAGAGGTTGGATGGGCACCACCAACATGAACAACAGAGGTTGAATGGTTAGGATCAATTTTCTTTGCAGCAGTTGAGTGTGTGCCCCCAGCATGAACAACAGAGGCTGGGTGGATGGATCCAACATGAACAACAGAGTTTGGATGGGGAGGTTCAACTTGAACAACAAAGGTTGAACGGGTGCCCTCATCATGAACTACAGAGGCTGAGTGACTAGATCCGACATGACCTGGAAAGGTTGGAGGGATCCCACCAGCATGATCAACAGAGTCTGGATGGTGAAGATCAACTTGACTTGCAGAGGTCGAGTGCTTAGATCCAACATGGCCTGCAGAGGTTGGATGGGTGCCCCCAGCATGAACCACAGAGGCTGGGTGGTGAGGTTCAACTTGATTTGCAGAGGTCGAGTGCTTAGATCCAACATGGCCTGCAGAGGTTGGATGTGTGCCCCCAGCATGAACCACAGAGGCTGGGTGGTGAGGTTCAACTTGACTTGTAGAGGTTAAACTAGTGCCCCCTTGCTTATGTGCCTTCTTCCTATTCCTCCTTCTTTTACTCCTTTTAGACTGTCGATTACTAGTATCAGTACTTTCACCACATGAGGTAGAAGGAGGAGGAGAATCAACTACAGGTGAAGGGGAAGCATTTTTTTGATTCCCTTGATATAAGGAGCTCACTTGAGAAGCATCAGGATCATTTAGGACAGTTGGTGTGGAAAACAACCACACTGGTATCCCTAGGGTGAATCCAGGTAGATTCAGGGTGGCCATCAAGGGAACACCAACATTCCCCGTGAGAGGAATAGTACAAGGAGTTCCCAACATGGGGAGCTCTTGGTTGGTGTTCAAAGGGGTGTTAGCCATAGTTTCAAACCAGGAGACAAAGTCTGAGGTTGATAAGCAACCAAAATTACAAAGCACACACCTAAAGGCACACTAAGTACAGACAAACCACACAGCACTCACTAAAAATTCCTAAAGCCAAACAGACAAACAGGTATAAGATATACTTTCCAGAAGAAAGCTGATAGACAGTTACTTGGCGTCCCTATAGATGTTCTTAGGCACAAGCGGAGGAATCACCCACCGCCCTCCCACACTTTCTACCAGGGTTACCTTCCAAGCCCATCCAAGGTCAACCAGAAATAACCTTTCGGTGTACCTGTGTATGAACCCTAGATGTCAAAGAGACTAAAGGCTACCTTAACTATATTGACAGTCTGGGGGGACAGTCGTCAGCCAAACTCGTACGCATGGGCAGGGTAGCTGAGCCTGAAACTCTGCCCAGGACAGAATCCCCAGATGCGTAAAAGGCCTGAGTTACGTTTTGACAAGGATTCGGAGGGTTATCTCCTCTGTCCAAGCCTCCACGCGGCCTAGTGCTTAACTCCCATTTGAGAGGAGCTTCCCAGATACAATCAATGTAGAAAAGGATTTACCTAGTGATTGGCCAACTACGTCTGAAATTTTAACACTTGTGGAGAGTTGAAACTCCCTAATCCACAAGTCTAGCCTAAGCTAGTTGGTGTATGACCCTATAAAATAAAACTTACTAGTAAATTTTAAATTATATCGTTTATTTTAAGGGTTGTTTTTAGTCAGAGGGTAAATGGCATGAAACTTATGTGGTGTTTTGACTCAAAGTTGAAACAAAATGACTAAGCAAAGAGAAATGAAATGCAAAAAGCAAAAACTATTCTCTTTATTTTTCAAATAGAAAACTGAAAGCCACAAAAGAACAAATTCTTCTTATATTTTTTCAAAAATAATGATATGCTATGCAATCTAGACTAAAAACCTAATCTACATGCATATAAAGAAAACATGTGTTTTTGTCTTTTTCTTTAATAAATACAAAATAAAAATCAGCCTATCAACTAATGCAAGCAAGTACTGAAAGTAAAGCAAATAGACAACTACTCTACACCCCACAAACAAACCCTAGGTTTCCCTAAAGTTAGATATCAACCTCTCTCGAAAAGAAGGCTTACAAAGGTAAACAATCCAACAACTTTGGAATGAAGAGACTGAGCAAAAAGACTGACATAAACAAAGGTCAAGAAGTCCCAAGTATCAATCTAAAGCTACAAACAAAGGCTGCTCAGTACCTTGTCCAACAAGGTCAAGCCAAAGAAGGAGGTAGGGTGGGGAACAAGCAGCAAAAACAAGTATAGGTTCTTTTTAATTTTCTTTTATAAATACAAAAGAAAAACTACCTACAAAGCAAAGTATGCAGATAAGAAGAACCAAGCAAAAGGAACTTTTCTAGACAACCACCAAACAAAATCTAGAATGCCCTAAAGTCAATATAAACCCTACTTGGAAGGAAGGCTTGCATAAAAGACAAGTCAACTACTTTGGCATGGTGGAGTTAACCAACAAAAGAAGAAGGAAACCAACATCAACAAGCTTCTGAAATAAAACCAAAGTCACTAACTGAGGCTGACCAAAAACATAAGCCAAAAATCAAACCAAGTAACAAAGGTGGAAGGAAGAGAAAAAACAAACCCTAATGCTATAAGAAGGTTTAAACTCTATCATGCACCTAAAATGCACTAGACTTGAGCAAAATTGAATCAAATAAACTATATAGAAGCAAAGAACTGAAACAAACAAGCTGACAGAACCAAAATACAACCAACCAAGGAAGGCTAGGAACTCTGACTTGGGTGCACACAATGACCAAAATCACTGTAGACTTATAAAGGCAAGTGACAACCAGCCACTGCTGGAAAACAGGCTGGAAAACAGATTCCAAGACCCTATCCACAGATCTGGACAAAGACACTATAACCTAAAACCCAAACATGCCAAATACTTCAGCATGCAATCAGTAAACAATCCAAGCAAAAAGAGACTCAAGGGCTTTCGAAAAAGCACTAAGTGTGATCACCCAATGTATCCAAACAAGCTACACATCATCCATAAAGAAAATCCACTCAGAAATAGGGATTACCCAAAGCAAAGAACAAGCAAACTTTAACTTAAAAAATCCCTACTTCCAGGAGTATTCATGACTGTCTATAAGAGCAAGCCGCGAATGACTTGCGACTATTCAATATAGCAACCCGTGAATGCCAACCAGTATTCGCAACTGTTCAGAAGAACAACTCACAAATGAGTATAGAATTTTTCTCAAAAACAAGAAAAACAACAAAGACTTTCGAATACTGAAACAAGTCTGAACCAGGATAAAATATCACAGACAAACTTCAAAGCAAAGGCTGGTTAGGAAACAGAAAAACCTACAGCATTCTAAGTTTTTCCCTAGCGGAGTCTCCAGTTCTGTTGTACAGGATTATGCACCTAATAACCATAGGTATGTGGTTACCAACATACTCAATCAACTTGCAGACAATTGGCTCTAAAGTGCAGTAAAGGAAATAGGAGGATTATAAAGACTTACTTGATTACTGAAGGCCGATCCTTGCTAGTCCTCTTCCGCTCTGCTTCACCTTCAAAGTCTTCAAGGTTGCTCTTCTTTCACCTTCAAAGAAACAATCTTCTAGATACAAGATGATTCATATATATATAAGCAGGTTAGATAAATCACATATAAGATGCAGAAACATAAACATTTATCAAACCAAGATACATGAAACACATATGGAAGAAGTATTCTCTTTATTATCAATAATGAAGAAGTTCAGATTACAACCCAACGCCTAAGACAAGGACTCCTCTGCAACCAAAGGATTCTGAGTTCCACTACTCCAAACACTTCTGTATAAACTCCACCAGCATTACTTTTCTCTCCCAATCTATATGTCTAACACCCTCCCCAAGGCCTGTATTTATATGGAGGAAATAAGGCAGTTTCAAAGGTTGAGGAGGTTGAGACAGTTAAGGTAATTAAGGGAAATGGCTTAACTAAACTCAAGCTAGCACATTTTTTATGTTTAAATGTTATGAGACACATTCGCGGGTATGTAGTAGAGCAACCCGCAAATGATTCGCGACTTATCATAAGGGAAACCTGCGAATACATAGATTCGCGACTTGCATCAACCAGGACTCGCGAATGACTCCCGAGTTGTATAAGAGAAGAGTCGCGAATATAGCTCAACATAGTAAAATAGCAAAGTAACTAGCTGGGTATATAAGGAATGTATTTCATCATAAGCCAAGCTATAGTGTTTTGGGAAAACCTCTATCCATAGATGTCTTTTTGTGTGCCAACATGAGGGATGTCAGTACTCGGACGGAGAGGTGCCATTCAGGTGTATAACAGGGGTGTATGTAAGATTCCTCGGTAAATCCTTGAGGGGAGTTGGTGATTACTCCAAGTCAAGTTTAAAGGGGGGATTGTTAGGGTAAACCTTGACTTGAGATCGAGTCAAAGATGGTTAGGTCTAGCACATGGTTTGGGCACATGGTTTGTTGTAGCCCATGGTATTGTCCCATGATATTGCATGTGTTAACCTTGACTTGGGATTGAGTCAAAGGTGGTTAGGTCTAGCACATGTTTTGGGCACATGGTTTGTTGTAGCCCATGGTATTGTCCCATGGTATTGCATGTGATTAATCCTTTATAAGGCTTGAGGAGGCTCCATTGTAATTGTACTGAGTACTGTATTGTACTGGTACTGAGTACTGTATTGTACTGGATGTGAGTACTGTATGTTACTGGATGTGAGTACTATATTATACTGGATGTGGGCATTGTATTGTGCTGGAAGAGAGACTGTGAGAGCGTGAAGAGGAAGTGCAATGGTTTTGCTGCAAGGCGTATCCCTTCATCTTTTTGGACTGAAATAAAAGGACTGGCAAATTTGTTTGTGGACGTAGCCCATCGTTTGGATGAACCACGTTATATCTGTGTCTCTCTGTAATGTTTAATGTGTTTGTGCATCTTGTTTATTGATTTAACTGTATATCTGTTATTGCTCTGCGGTCCTATTTTTCTAACAATACAATATGACCCAACAAAATACCAAATGGTGCACAGAATATACATTTCTTCAAGTTAAGAGAAATTTGATATTGCCTACATTTCTCTAACATGAGCCTTAAATCTCCTATATGCTTTTTGATTAATCCAAATACAATCCAATCATCAAAATAGACTTCTAAGAATTTATGGATGTATTCCTTAAAGACAACAACTACTACTCTAGAAAAAATAGCTGGTGCGTTTTTAAGACCAAAGGGCATTACCGTATACTAGAATGAGCCCCATTCTGTCACAAAGGTGGTCTTATGTCGATCCTCTGGATGGATTCTTATCTGGTGATAGCCTGAAAAGCCATCAGTGAATGAGTATATCTCCTATCCTCCCACATTGTCTAAAACTTCATTAGTAAAAGGTGTCGGAAATGGGTCATGAAGCGATGCGTCGTTGAGTTTGCGCAAATTGACACAAATCCTAATTTCTCCTTTAGTTTTTTTTTCCTGCACAACCATGGGACTAACCCATTCGCTCTCTTCTACTGGCTCAATGATGCCTGGTGCTAGCATCTTATCAATCTCATCTTTAACTTTTTCTTTATAACGAGGATTTAATCTGTATGGACGCTGCTTAACTGGCCTAGCATTCTCTTTCAAAGGTATCCTCATGACTCCCAAATCTCCTACTATTCCATTCATCTCTATAAACTTAGTGGGAAATAAGTCCTGATAGTCATGTAATAGATCTGCGATGTGCCCTACCGTTTCATCATCCCAATAGTCTCCAATAGAGGCAAACTTTGGTTTTGTTTCTGCGCCAATATTGATCTTTTTAATCTTAATAGGCTCTGTGACAGCTGGAATCTCTAGCTTTGGTCCATCAACTTCACGAGTCCCTTCTGAATCTGGAATGTTGATACTGCGAGGATTCTCATCCTCATCACCTGGCTCTTCTGTGAAGTTGTAACACTCTAGCGCATGTTCTAACTGGATGTCCCAATCAGGCTGAACATACACTGGAAGGGTACAGTCATCAAATATCTTAGTCTTTATACTCTCTAGGGCCTGATCAATGCTTTGATACTCAGATTCAAAAGTGAAAGTGAGTAGAAAGCTGTCTATCATAACTGTCCATGTAATCGTTCCTCTGCGCAACTCTATAGCAATGTACCAATTCCTTCAGATTGTGTCTAAAGTGTGAATGAATAGGTGAACCCATTCATCCTATGGAATGTCTGACCAATTCTGTTCACAAATATTAATATGTGACCTGAGGTCACATTCTCCTGTATATTTCTGCGGGAACCGCTCCTTGTCAATAGAGAATCTAATCACCATCAGTCTCTTAAAATCATCCCATGATGCGATATTTTCTTTATGTGCATGCCACCATCTTGCAGGTGTGGCTCTTACTGCAAGGTCAATAGCTGCCATCCTCTGCTCATGAGGGATTTCCTGCTCAAACTAATTTAAAAATTCTTTGACATCTACTAAGCCATCAAACAACAGAATATCCTTAATCTCTGTTCCAATCCATCGCAGTGTCTTAGTCATAAATGCACATCTACGAGTTGAAACTTCATAAAGTCTATTCTGCCAATTTTCTAAACCAGCATCCGAATCCGATGCGCATGAGCTGTCGCATCACCAACTAATATTTCCTTCTGCGGTGGGATTGATATAATCACTCTTGTTAGCAGTCATCTGATAGAGGCTCTCCATATTACACACATCTTCCTCTGCTCTGATAGGTTCAATGTATCGAGGACCCTAAAAAGGATCCAACAGTGTGATGACTCGAATCTGTTTATCCTCAAAGGTCATTTATCTTTTCTTCAAATCGATAACAGCCATGTTTTCAAATGCCCAATCGATACCTAATAATTTTGGATACGGTCTGCTATTGCCAATAATTTCTATGACTTCAAAATCTGCAAAGCTGCGAACTCCATCAATATCAACTGGTACTTGTTGTAATCGGCCTAGTGGCGATACCCTCTGTTGATTGGCTAATCGCAGATGGATAGGAGATCTGGCTAAATTAGGGCTACCCATCTGTTCCCATGTCTGCTTAGTAAGAACATTTACCTCGGATCCTAAATCTAGGATTACCTCATCCATTTCAAACTCTCCAATTTGTGTTGTGAGTCTCATTTCTCTTCCTGTTCTTGTATGGCCCATAATATTATGAACAACATGTTGTGTACTGATCACAGAAGAAGACTGTTGATACTGATTTATGATGCATTGAAGCTCTTCTATGGCTTTCTCATTTCTTACGAGTTTCAAGCAGCTCCGCAGGAAGGATTGTACATTTCCTGTCAACTCATCCTCCTTGCACCTTCCAGATGTGGTAGCCTGCGATATCTGCATAGGAATAACGCCACAATGTTTTTGCTACGGTATACCCCTCTGAGGCAATATCTGCGATCCTGAAAGTCCAATTGCATAGAGCACATGCACAAAACATATGAAGTATTATAAATGTCCACAGATATTCCATTCTTCAAAAATAACTACACGATAATGATACAAAAGGTGCTTTCTATGTTATAGAAAAAATATGTGACCTAGACAACATGATTCTGAATAGTGTCTAGTATATATATCTCATGACTAGCTTCTAAATGGTGTCTTGCTCCATTGATCATGGCCATTTTTCTCGACACATTTCTCGGTGCTTCTTTATCTTCCCCCAACAATGTCTGCATAAAAACATTTAATTGGAGAACACGAATTTTATCTTAGACTCACAGCACATCTAAAATGCCAATCATCACAGTGCAGCAACCCAAGAAAATACTGAAAAAATTGCAGCAAGTTAATAACGCCATTATGATATTTCATTCACACAAACAGCAATCCAGAATATATCTTACCAATTGAACTTCAAAGCATAAAATAAGTTCTTAGGTATATCAAAGAGATGACCTGAAGCAAGTGCCATATCTTCTAAATGCTAACAGACTTTAGGCCAAACATCTCACTATCTAATGACTCATAACCACCTTTGAAAGCTATTGCAACCTGACACAAACTTAAGGTAAGGAACAAACTTCAGAAAGCAAATCCCAAAGTACAAGACCAATTTCCATGCCAATATATTTTACACTTTTAAATATGACTTCATTACTAAGACATGCTTAGATTTCATAAGCATACCAATAAAGATAATCGCAACATCAAGGACAAAAAATAGAGACATGATAATCCGTACAGTTACCTCTCCTTCTCTATAGCATTCAATATATTAAAATATACATGCAACAACAAAAGCAATCTTAAACTTGATTTAAATACACATTAGTCAATTTAATTTTTAAACATTTTAAGAACTTTGAGGATGAAACACAGAAAAAGTTTACAGAAATAAAATTTATTGATAGAACTCCCTCAAATATTCAGCTCAGTGAGTTTCAAATCAATAAACTTTAGGGCAATGAGTGATAGTAAACAAAGAGGAATGATGCAGCAGTTTGACCTGTTAGAAAGCCCATACATGAAGGATGTAACCCTTTTGAAATCTCCCAGTAGAATTCAACATTAAAGCATTCAACATCTATGAAAATTAAGTATTCCCACATCCAAAGATAACTAACAGTTGAGTCACCTTGAAGGGTAGTCCAACGTCCACATTCCCTTGCAAAATTAAGGTTCCTCACCACGTCTGCATATGATCAAGCCTTCGTTTCTAAGAGTGGCTTTTCAGTGGAAGTCACCAACTCCATAATTTGTGGGCCCTCTAACAGATGGGAGCTTGCTGTTACTGAGGAACTTCGAGCACTATGACTTGTACCAGAAGATGTGCTACTACCATTTTGTTTAGGGGTCACTAGCAAATGACTTAGATTGTGTAAAAAATCTCGCTTCTCTTTTTTATAGTCATCCTATTCATAAATTAAACAAGTTAAAAACTGCCAGAAAACCCATTGACCAAAAATACAAAAAACAAAAGTGTTTTCAAAATAAGAGACATATTGAACATCAGAAGAGTGACAAATTGGCTATTTTAACCACATCACCACCTAAGTAAGGAGTCTGTCTGAAAAGGGAATACTATTTATTCATAAATACAACTACTAAAACAGGTCATTAAATTTTATTGTGCCTTGATAACCACTTGAAGATGTACCAATATTGCTTATTGAAATTTAAAATAGATAGAAAAGCATTACCAATTATTTATAGTATTGCCATTGATATTACACTTTAACCAATAATACTGTAATGACATAGACCAAAACCTTTCTCTTCTAGTACATTCAAAACATTGATCGGACTGGAGACACGAAGATATTGCTCTTACAAATAGGACTCAGTACAATCCAACATGCAATGCATCAGTGGTAGCAGAGTTGAGACAAAAAAATGTCACACATGCTTGCCTCTGAACCTAGCGACATCAAAAGTTGAGAGAAAAAGTGGCATACATACCTGCCACTGAAACTGGCCACCGTGCATAATTTCAGCATGTTTATGTTGAAGGTGAGCACCATTCTCATCACCGATTATGTGTTAAGGTTAACCTTGACTCGGGATTGAGTTAAAGGTGGTTTAGGTCTAGCACATGGTTTAGGCACATGGTTTGGGCACATGGTTTGTTGTAGCCTGTAGCTAGGGTTTTCACCCTAGCTTGTGCTGATGAGCACCTACTAAGGAATCTGGAATCCTTAGTAGCAGTTCAATAATGTAAAAAAGAGACTGAAATAAAGACTAAGCTAAAGCAGTAAAAAGTAAATAACGCAAAGCAAAACAATAAAGAAATGTGTAACGGTGATTTTTATTAATATTACCTCCAATGAGGAGGTTGGTGGAGTCCGTTGCGCTGATCCGATGTCGGTGGCTCCGAGCTCCAAGCTGCTTCCTTTCCTTCTCCGGTGGTGGAAAATGGGCCAAAAAGGTTCTCAATGGTGAAAATAGCTTGATGGTAAGCTAGGGTTTCGAGAATGATTTCGGCAGAGGCAGGATGCTTATGACTGTGGATGTGGAATAATGGATATCCATCACTTATTTATAGTTTTTTAGTGATGGAAGCTGGCCCATGGTTTTTGGAAACCATGTGGTTTAGGGCAGCTTGTTTAGGGTTTTTGTCCTTTTTAGGGTTTTCCTCCTTTTTCCTCATTATTTTTATTCCTTT
>LPNX010869433.1:5574-16198 GCA_001517045.1 Pseudotsuga menziesii | reverse complement strand
AGTGAGGGAGGCTACAGATGCAGGAGGTGCACATGAAGATATCACCCCGGCTGGATTTAATGTTAGGACCTTAGTACATGAATATGGTGGAGGTGCATTTACTGTCTCGGGAGATGTAATTGTCTTCTCCAACTTCAAGGATCAAAGACTCTATAAGTAGTCTATCAAAGGAGACACGTTTTCTTGATTCTTTGACCTTTAATATTAGCATATCTGTGTTATATTTTTGCTTTGCAGATCAGTAAGGTAGACATTTTTTTAGGTACGATTATAATTATCTGGTCTGAATTAACTTCTCCAAATGCATCTCTTATTACCAAGAATGGAAAGAAAGAGGCAGAAAAATAATTTTTTCTATATAATCCCATAATGGTTAGGTTTTACCTTTTATAATTGGCTCTTAACCATGTAAGGAGTACTTAGAAAAAAATGTTATTTCTCCTTAATGAAACAGTGTATGGTCATTGGTAAATGTGTTACCTATATTAGTGCATTCTATAGCAAATTCCACCCATTGTTAACCTAGATCCTATTTGTCATCCAATTGAAAACATGTGATTTTAAGGTAGTTCTATAGTTATAACTAAATAGCAAGGGGAGCATAGCATATAAGTTGGAAGGTATGAAAATAAAACTTGAAAGGAGGACTGCCTTCAAATTCCATAACTCTTTAGCTTTTTCTGTGGAATTTCTTTGTAGTAGACATGACACAGCCGACTATGTTCTTGTGTTTTGAAAATGCCACATATATTACATTATAAATCAAGTTACATGTACATCAAAATTATATGGATTGGATTGGAAATGTTATGGATTGGAAATGTTATTATCTTTTTTTTTTCCCAAAATTTATTATATTTTAAGTATTTTTCCTATTTGTCGAGTCTGTCCCAAGTCTTTCCCGAGTCGACGAGTCACATGCCAGCCGAGTCTTTGCCGAGTCCGAGTCATGCAATATTGGGGAAGTCTTTGAGAATGATTAAGACCTTGCTAAGAGAGTCACTTGCCTGTGTTGTTGTCCCACAAATCACTCCACTTGTTAAAATCCTTTCTTTGCCAATTATTTTCCTGCAAAGGAAGGAATTATTTTACACTCAGAAGTTGGACAAATATTTTAGGGGTTGGCTGTCTGTTCAATAATTTATACTATTGTATTCATTATATTCATTATAAAGTAACCTTTCTTGATATTGACTTTATCTGCTATTTACTTTGATGGACAAGTATTGAGTATCCCTTGCAAAACACTATGCATGTTATTTATCAGCAGTTAATTGTGTACTGCATGAGTTGGAAACTTTATGATCTGAGCATATAGTTCAGCTTATGGCACATCTAACATTTTTGCTTTCCATAATTGTAGACCATGTACCAATTGCACTCACTCCAGATTATGGAGCACCCATGGTGTGTTATGCTGATGGAGTGATGGATATTCACTTAGGCTTTTATATAACTGTAAGAGAAGGTTAGCGAATTGATAAGATGTTAAATGGCACTGCCAGATGGTACTCTCGGACGTGCATTGATGTCAACATGGTACTTTCAGTTATGCAATATCAAAATTTTTTATTCTTAAAAATGTATTTTGATGAGCAGACCATCGGGAAAGTGTTACAGATCCAATTACAACAATTATTTCTGCACGGAACTCAATGGAGTTGGCACAGCAAGTCCTTCTCTCTAGTGCCATGATGTATTTCTCATTTTGTATCCATTTATGATGGTTTGACAGAGAAAAGTGGCATTACTTTGTTCTATGTCCCATTTTGTTTCCATTATTGAGTTCCATTGACCTTTCTTTGGTCATTACTGGACATTAATAAAATTAATTTCATTTGTTTTTCAATTGTAAATCAAGATGCATTTAAGGATCTCTATATGGATTAGGTAGATGCAATGAAGCAATAATTTCATGACGAGGTTGTGACATGAGTCTCCTCTGGTGTGATCTGAATGAAAGGTTCATGACGAGGTTGTGACACGTCAAGGCATTTGTATTTTTTTTTTTAAAACGCTTATAGCCGTTGGTTAAGTGACGGCCTGTAGGTGAATTTTTTTTTTAAAATTTTACACCTGTCTCTTAACCGACGTTTCTGTTTTCATACGTCGTCGGTTAAGCAACGGCCTGTAGGTGATTTTAAAAAAAAAAATTCAATACCGTCGCTTAACCGACGTTTCAGTTTTCATACTCCGTCAGTTAATAGACGGGTTTCTTTGGTGAACCGTTGCTTAACCGTCACTAGACCGTAGCTTAAACGTCGCTAGACAGTCGCTTAACCGACACTTACGTTTAAAGTTTAATATGAATTAGATGTCGGATAACCGATGATTTACATTTAACCGATGGTAAACTGAGCTGTTGCTTAACTGACAGATTGGAACTCTGTCAGATAACTGACGACAATCCACCGACGCTTAAAAAAATTCATAGTGTCGTACATGCGACAGGGAGGTGTCGAAAATCCGACAATACGGCCATCGGATTTTTGGTCGAAATGTAGTTGTGATCGATACATTATGTTGTTCTCTAAGACCCTTTTGTGGACCACTTTAATAGATTGCGTAATTGTTTAGGATATTTTGTTGCCTGAGCACGGTAGATTTTTTTTGCTTATTAGTGTGTTTGGAAAAATAAATTGGATTTTAAGCATGTTTGTCTTTGGATCTTATTGTCTTTTATTAGAATTACAAATGATGAAATCTATGTGTTAATATTGCTCCTCTTCTTGATTCTTAAAGGGTGCTAGCTCAATGGAAGAGCACCTGCTTTACAAGCAGGAGATTGGTGGTTCAATTCCTCCATGCCCTAATGATATTGCAATGTATTTCTAAAGGTAAAAAATGTAGTAGTGCAAGATGGATGCAATATTAGACGCAATACTAAATGCAAAACATGATGTAAAAGTGGACGTCACACCAAACACAAAAGTGGACGCAAAATCCAACCTTATGTTACATGCAAATGTGGACACAAAAATGGATATCACACTAAACGCAAAATTGGATGCAAAAAGAGACTCAACACTAGACACAATTAATGACTCAAAACTAGATGTAATAATAGGTCCAAAACTAGACGCAACAATAGATAAAAAAGTGGATTCCTAACTATATGTAAAATTGGACATTAAATTGAGCATAAAATATGGTCTATCGATGGACACAAAACTGGATGTAACACCAGTTGCAAAACTAGAACCAACATTTGGCGCAAACAAAAGCTTAAAACGAGACACAATTTTAGATGCAAGACGGGACAAAACATTGGATGTAAAACTAGACGTAATATTGAATGCAAGATGGGATGCAACATTGGACACACAACTAGATGCAATATTAGATACAAACATGGGCGCAAAACTAGGCGCAACACTGGGTGCAAAATTGGGCTCAAACATAGATGCAAAAAAATACATCAACCAGGATGCAACACTAGGTGCAAACCTAGATGCAAAATATGTAAAATGAGATGGAACATTTGGCACAAACATGGATACAAAAAAAGACGTAAAACAATACAAAATTAGATGCAAATGGGGATGCAACATTATAAGTAAATTTGGATGCAAAACTAGATGCAATATTGGGCCTAAAATTGGATGCAAACCTAGATGCAGAATTGGACACATAATTTTATGTAAAACATGGTGCAAAATTGGGTGCAAGACTCGATGAAAAACTAGGAGCAAAATAAGATGCAACATTGGATGCAAAAATGAGCATGAAACTGGGTGCAAACAAGGATGTAACAAAGGACGCAAAAAAAGATGCAATAGAAGTTGAAAAATTGGGCGCAAATAAAGGCATAACATTAGATGCAAAAAATTGGGTGCAAAAATGGATGCAAAAATGGATGTTAAAAAGGACAGAAAAAAAGATGCAATAGACGGCATTTTACGAAAATGTACAATAGTTCCAGGTTTAGCGCCGGATTGTTCACCACAATTGGGAAAAAATTACACTAAAATCCGGCGCTAAATTCGACGCTAAATCCATTTTTTGTTGTAGTGATTCTTTCTTTCTAATGTCCAACATCTTCTACCAACTTGTTAACATTATCTGCATTATCTTGCACAGCTGCTACACTTACTATTGATAGGAATCGAGGATCTTCATTTGTGCCTTGCATGAAGGTATTTTCAGTCACGTGATCACATCGGGTTGGTCACCTACTTTTAACCTCTTCTCCAACCTTCTTACAATTTTTTTCTTATTCTTATCGAAGAATATTGTGTCTAGGCTGGCTACTACATGTTTCTTGGATGGAGTGAAAGGTACCAATCCAAGATCTATAAGAGGAACATGGTTTCCTATTAACATGTCACTTGATGGGGCAAGAGGATTTATTGGATTGTCTTGGGCTTGGTACTATTCCAAATTATCTTTGTCTTGGTATTCCTGTTCCTTCCTCTTCAGCTCTTTGACTGCTTTTTGAGATGATTCGTCTTGTATCCTTTCTTATTCTTCCCTTTTCCTCTAAGATTCTTCACCTAGTTGTTTCTCAGTTTCTTCTACTAGCTTCCGAGCCTCTTCTTCATTCTTTCTTGTGGCCTCTTGTTACAGTTTTTGAAATCTTCCTCACGTTTCCTTGAAGCTTCTTCCTGCGGATTTTGTTGTTCTGTGGTGGCACTGCTTCCTTTTCCACTAGTGGTGCTGATATTATTTTTGAACCGTTTACCGAATGTGGTCACATTGCAGGCATTTATGTGCACCTACTCATATTTGTCAAAATGAGGGGAGTATTCAAAATGTACTCCTACAAACACATAGTATTTCAAAACCTTGTCACAAGAGTCATTCCAGCGGAAAATTTTCTCCTCGAAATGGAAACCTTCTAGATCTCTTACAAAATCTAGTGCACTTTTCACCTTTCTAAATTTGTAGTTGTCAATGCAGAATGATAGTGGTTGGTAGAATGATTTCTGCATGTCAAATAAGAAATTCCTGAACCCATCTATATACAATTTTCTTACTACCTCCTTATGTATTACGTAATATATGGTGTATCTCGACAGCAATGAGGGAGCTCAGGATCCTCCATACATCCTTAGATACAAACCCTCCTTGGAGCAATAGTAGTCTCCATATTCACATACTCGCTACACTACACCTTCATACATGCAATCGCACTCTTTGAGAAAAATCAGCTCATACAGTGGCATCATAAATTCTTCACAGACGATCTTATAGAAACTGGAATACTTGTGTGCCCACATGATTTGATAGAAAGTGTAGATGGGAGTCTTGGTGCAATTACAAGTAAAATTTAGCTTTAGGAAATGATGTGTGAATAAAATACAATCGATCAAATAGGAGCTCATGTAAAATTCTGACTTCCTTTGAGTCGGACCTCCTAGTGCTGCAGCTACGCATGATGATAGGCTATTTGCCACGATGTCTGCCAAATTAAAGATGGTTCCCTACATAGCCACATGGTAAATAAATGGGATCCAACTCATCTTGTATAATTTCTCATTTTCTCGGCCAAAGATTCTGTTTATCATCAGGGCTATGATCCTATAGGGGGTACGTAAGCTGGCAGTCTTGTACTCGCCAGAGGATTTTTGGCGTAGTTGCTTCCCTTATGCCATCATTTGCTTAGCACATTCAGAAACATCTAAACTCACATTTTTTACCCATTCATCTATCATCTGAGTTTGGGGAGCTTGTAGCTTACAAGACTTGGTTATATAAGCAGGGTTGAAGGAAGCAAAAGGTTGTCTTTCTGTGTCTGAAATAATCACAGTAGTAGCATTTGTCTGAGGTAGGATCCATCCAATTACCTTGGCACAAGGGAAAATATCGGGGCATGTGGCTACATTTGTGATAGCATATTTTCTTATGTTCACATACAAAGGTATATATTCTAAGCCTGCATCTGGAGGAGTCTTGTCCTTGATCATGTGATACATTTTCCCCCATTAAAACTCCATATTAGCTCCCATGATGGCTTTCGTGTCTCCATAAATGATTTCCATTCTGGGAAAAACCTTCAAATCTGAGTCCTCCTCAGCGGCCTTAGTGATCCAGATCTTGGGGGCTGAGACCCGGAAGGCTTGGATGCTGAGAGAGGAGGGGAGTAAACCTACAAATTGTTATCATTTGATGCATAAAGTAACATAGAGAATCATAGAGTAAATAGCTCACATGGAGGGTTTTTTGAGCCTCACCTCTCAAACCATATCAAGAAAAGAACTCATAACCAATAACCCAATAAATCAATAGAGTAAGATAAATGTAGGATGCCAAAGTTCCTTGAATTCTTTATTGATAAGGCATGAGCCTTTTTATAACATTATTACAATGTGTCTTGGGGAAATACCATGGGTTGTGAAATACCATGGATGTGAGAGGTACAATGTGCCTTGAAGCCATACCATGGATGAGAGAGGGTGGCCTCTTCGTTTAATGATTTTATGATGATTGAGAGTGTGTGGCCTCTCCTTAAATGCTTTTATGACTCATACATTCGAATTTAGACCATATTCCCCCTGAAATTTGGATCATTCTTCCCCCCTTAGAAAATGATGGTCCCCATTATTTCATATGAAAAAGAGACCCATGATTATAATGTGTCAATTGCCAATGAAGAGAAGAGTTTTCTATGGTTAACCCATAACTGTGGGTTGTGTGGTTGACCCTTAACCATGGGTTTTGTGTGGTTGACCCCTAATCTTGGGTTTTGTGTGGTTGAACCTTAACCATGGGTTTTGTGTGGTTGACCCATAACCATAACTGTGGGTTTTGTGTGGTTGAACCCTAACCATAATCGTGGGTTTTATGTGGTTGACCCATAACCATGGGTTTTGTGTGGTTAACCCATAACCATGATTACAATAGAATTTCATAAAAGTAAAAAAAAATGGTCTTTAGTGAAGTTGATGTCTTGCTACAAATCCATTCATATATTTTGATGCAGGTGATGAAATTGAATTTCGTTGAAGATCCATTTGATATATTGAAGAGACCTTTAATCCATATAACATACTTTTTCTGTGATGGCCCAAGGAGTGAGAAAATGGTTTCTGAAGCTCAATATATGCGCCTGCACTGGTTTTGCAGATATATGTTGCTTCAATGGATGATATCTCTCAAACCAGAGATTCAAATGAAAAACTGTGAAATACCCATTTTAGATAACGAAAATATCATTCCAATGAGATATGGTAGAGCCTCTTATGTGTTCTATAGAGTCTGTGGTACTTGTTTGAAGTTGTTGTATGTGAGGTCGCATTGTGTACAGACATAGATTGCTTCAAACAAGAACATCTCACAAACCAAGAAGGTAAATGAGAAACCAAAAAATACCCATTTTAGATGACGAAAATATATTTCCAATGAGATATGGAAGAGCCTCTGAAACTCTCTATGAAAGTTGCAGTATCAGTTCGAATTTGTAGAGATGTGTTGATCTTCAGTTTGTATATTGCCAAGGGTTTGCCTTGCAAAATCAAATGTTGTAGAGATCATGGAACTTCCTCTTGAAACTTAGATATCTTGTATTGCTTGAGGACCAACTGTGATGCTTACAGTGTATGGCCCAGTAATGGACTTCGAGTGTGGCATATGGAGGCTGGAAATATCTGCAGATCTTTGAACCCAAACTATGCTCAAACCCTCCTTCCCATGGAGAGTGTACCTACTCCGATACCACTGATCCGGATCTTTGGGGATGAGACCTGGAAGGCTTGGATGTCGCAAGAGGAGGGGAGTAAACCTGCAAATTGTTATCATTTGATGCATAAAGTAACATAGAGAATCATAGAGTAAATAGCTCACATGGAGGGGTGAGAGTCAAAGAGGGTTTTTTGAGCCTCACCTCTCAAACCATATCAAGAAAAGAACTCAAAACCAATAACCCAATAACTCAATAGAGTAAGATAAATGTAGGACACCAAAAATCCTTGAATGCTTTATTGAGACGGGGTGAGCCTTTTTATAACATTATTACAATGTGTCTCAGGGCAATACCATGGGTCAAAACCATGGGTTGTGAAATACCATGGATGTGATAGGTACAATGTGCCTTGAAGCCATACCATGGAACAAAACCATGAGTTGTCAATTACCATCGATGAGAGAGGGTGGCCTCTCTGTTTAATGCTTTTATGATGATTGAGAGCATGTGGCCTCTCATTAAATGCTTTTATGACTCATACATCCGAATTTAGACCATATTCCCCCTAAAATTTGAATCACTTAGCCTTCTTTTTTCCAGTCCTTTTCGACATATTATGGTGTGAATACTAAAGCTGTAACATGAGCATAGCAAGCAATAGCCTAGTGTCACTGTGATCAAACAACATGCATTCATAACAATAGGATATAGTGGAATGAAAAGATACTGTTAATATTGCAAGATATCAATGAAAACTTAGATAACAAATCATGTCTTATTTCAAAAAATAAGATGGCATTCAATACTTAAGATAAGGGAGGAAAATAAAGATGTTTTACCGATTCATCCTTGGCCATCTAAGAGTAACCATGTGATGTAGAGTAATCATACCCACAGGTTATCCATACATTTAAACTTGTGGCAAGCTATATATTAGGTTAAAAATGGAATGAAAATGATTAGTTCAGGTGCATATTCCCTGAACCAAAACCCTAGAAAAAACCTTGAAACACGATGTTCCCCTAAGTGCGAAAGCAACGATTATCCTCCTATCACTGTGTATAAAAATAAACCAATCAGGTCGGAGTTGGTGAAACACTCGACTTGTCACAATTTCATCAATAGAATCCCAGAGATATGATAGACCCATGTCTATTGCTTGAGAGGAGAAGACAAACAATGCGGAGCAGGTGAAAACAATAATGGTCGAGTTAGCAGGATAGGTTAAAACTCAATGATGCCAAGGATCCTAATGCAACCTCACATGGGAAAAAATTCCAGCTATCAGTAAGTCAAAATGAAAACACCTTGAGATTGGGGTTGGATTTTTAAAATGTGGCTGCAGATAGCGACGACCAAAATCCTAACAGATTGACCCTAGAACCCCAAAAACGATGTTCTTTCAAGTCCCTTTTTGAAGCAAAATAAGAACAAGACAAGTTTTAGGGCGTACCTAGAAATCGTTGGTGTGGGTATGACGCTCAGCAAGGAAATCCGTAGGATCCTGGTGGAAAACGTTGTATGGGTGCATTCAAAATGGAGTAAAATGGTAACAAACGATAAAACAACCGCTATATATAGAAAAAATCATTGAAAACACAATAAATGTGGTCACTTGGGTAACTATTCACTAGTGGAAAATGAGAGATTAGTGACGAGGAGACCAAACTTTTTGGTCACCACAGTTTTTTTGAAGGGATAAATGACCAAAATTGATAAATTTAAGTGAGATAACTAAAAAAGACCAAGATAAATGACCACTTTTGGTCATGGGATAAAAACCAACTAAAAACGACCAAGATAAATGACCAAATTTGGTCACAGGATATCTAGACTAAAAATGACCACATAACAATTGGTCATTTATTTGGTCATTTATAGTTCACTCCGGCAATAAAAAAAATTCTCAATTGTTTTTCCCTCTCAAATCAATTGTTTCACCCATTTTTGGACATGGGAATCCAATGAGCAAAGGCAAATTCTTAGAAGCTAGATCCAGAGGGAGGAAGAAAAAATGAAGGAGGATATCCTGAAGAGTCACCTCACATTGAAGGTAGCGGGTCTTCTGCTGCTTGCCATTGCATTAGTTGGAAGCATAAAGGAAACTGGGAAGGGAAGTGACACATTTGAACTCTCCTCCTTTATATTCCAATCACTAGTACAAAAGCGCGGATTTTTCCACGGAGGTTTTCCACGTTTTTAACTTTTTGGTGTAAAATTGGAAGCAACATGAACTAGACGTCGCTGTATCCACGCCTGTCCGTCGCTGTATCCACGGCTAAAAGGCTGGACGTCGCTGTATCGACGGCTAAAGAGCTGGACGTCGCTGTATCGACGTCTAGCCGTCGCTATAGCGACGGCACCGTCAAGTTGACCTTTTATGCTAAATTATGTCAAAATTATGCTAAATTATGCTAAATAAATCTAACACTCAATAAAGGATCAACAACATAATATTTTATTTTTATGGAAAAGGGAAATAGTAATGTTAAGGCATGTGTGTGTAGAATGTTGTTTCATTAACCATGATGAATCCATTGGTTGGACTCAACTCTAGTGCATCACAACTTTAGGACCATAGGGATGGAAACCATAAACTAGTTTTTCTCATTAAAATGGAAGACGCTAGACTTGAGAAGGGTTATTGATCACACAATGGTAGCTAAGAGATGACAAAAAGAAAAAAAAAGGTATTTTCAAGCCAAAAATATATAATTCTTTCAACATATGCATGATATATCTACACAAAATTATTACATGCCCTGAAGTTGCAACTATTAGCCCATATAAACCCCCATGCTGTAACCAGATAGAATTCAATTATGATATTCCAATGTATAAATTATAACTATAAAATTTTGATATCCGCCTCCAATGGTACATTATTTGATATCCCGCTTCAAATTTCGTTCCTTATGACAACCCCCGAACGCATTTGCATCTCCTCGTGAAGGTGAACGCAACCCCGAACGCATTTGCATCTCCTCAACCCAGGTGAACACA
>LPNX010869380.1:0-33006 GCA_001517045.1 Pseudotsuga menziesii | reverse complement strand
TCAACTTACCAGTGACCACTAGCTATTTCACCTCAGAGATGAAACAAAAGTGTTTAAAATATTTTCATATTTTATTTCACATCCACTCAGTTCATTTCTTCCGCTGTATTACTATCTACACTTGCAAATGACATCTGTATCTGTACCTTCTAGATGTGCATTTGATGCTTTTATCCACTGACATATACCTGTGTATGAGACATCAAGAAGTAACGCGTCTAATAACATCAGGATAGCAAAATGAGCTAGTTATTTATTTTGTTACGGCATGTCAAAAAAACAGAAAGAAGAAAGAAATTATATATTACTGTCCATGAGTAACCAAATTAGCACATCAGGGCCTCAGGTGTTAAAAGCAGTGACAAAGTTCCTAGAGCATCTTAGAATAAAAGAAAGCTCAAATTTGTTTAAACTTAATAAAGGGGTGTATCCGGAAGGTAAACCCTAGACAATTTAGCAGAAACAGAAAATATATAAGAAGCAGCACCCTGTACCAGGAGAAGCCACCAAAATCAAGAGTGGAAAGACTAGCCAGCATTTAAGTACTTCAAACATTTAGTCCTTCATATCTATGTCCTTTTTTTCTATGTTTCCATTACTATACTTCCCAAAACATATTCTTAAATTTTTCACAGGATATAGAAAATTACCTTGTGTGTAAGCAAATCGAGAAGAGCCCGAACAAGCCAAGGTATTGATCTTGATCCAAGCAATTTGACTAAAGCAAACATATGAGGTAAGCCAAAGAACTTGCTGTACAATTGGGCAAAAGCTTGATAGGCCATGTTCAAGTCCTGTAAAAATAGTAAAATACAAAAAGCATGTCTTCAACAGATCTATAAAATAGAATAAAATGTTCTGAATAGATTTATAGTCATAAAATGATCAAAAATACTTTAAAGCAGAAACAAATCTCCCTTTCTAGCTTGTCCATAAAATCCCCGAAAATCTGACCAACAACTGTTCAAGGCATTACCAAAACAGGATAACTGGGAAATCATGAATTGCAGTATCTAAAGGTGAAAAACCTGGATAGTTTTAACAAGGTAAAAGGATGGCCAGATTGTTATTTGCAAGAAAATCAACCAATTGTTAAGAGTGAACCTTTGATAAGAAGATTTTCAGCATGTTTCTTCTGATTCCATGGCTCAAACAGGAAACATAAAGAATAATTATGGGTTATTTTCACAAGCAGTCTAAAATTTTGTAAGCATGCTAATCCAGATGGTGATTTCTACTCTGGCTATGCCAACAGAATAAATGACTTATTGGGGATAATCAATTTTCCATTCAGAGTTAATTTTCCATGACAATGGGTTCTCCTGTTCTAATCTAGCAAAGGATTTAGGGGTAACACCAAATAGAACATTATAGGAGCTAATTACAAGCCTGTGATGATTTGATTAGCCAATTACAGACACGGAAGTGGTCTATTAGACCATGTATACATTTTAACTTGCAGGTTGGAAATAATACAATATTCAAGTCTGGAGGGGACTGTGAGAGATTTTGGTTTGCATTCTACAATGAATACAATACTCAGTTGCTGGGTTCCAAAACTATCTATCAATTATATATCAACAGAAGGCCTTGTTTTTAGGCAAAAGTGTTAAACATAGATAGAAGCTTCACATACAAACATTTTCGGTAGATATGATAAGATAAGATAATTTTATTAATGCCCAACATATGACCACTGAAGTAGGTCAATGGAACTGCCAAACAGAGACGATGATACAAATCGGGAGCACAAAGACCAGATATGCATTCTGGAACACGGTTCCTCCTTGGCCCTTATTTTGGCCTCCTCTATAGCTTGCATTTGTTGTTGCTTCAACTAATCTTTGGTTTCAAAAACATTTTTCTCTAAATCTTCTCTTCTGGTGGCATCAACCTTTGTTTTTGCCTTTATTTTCTCCATGTCATTGCCAAATGATACTTGTCTGACTTCCACTGTTGTTTTCATGTTAGCTTCTTAAATTGTATGCAACATTCTTCTTTGATTGTCATTTTCCATATTACTCAATACTTCATTTTATGTGAAAGCTCCGTGGAAAATTTCATCATGAGGATTGGGCTCATGTCTATACATTATAGCCAAGCTGGTTGATTTGAAATGTTCTTCAATAAATTTTATGTGATCGTGTCTCCTTAGGGTCTCTACACTAATCAGCAGATTGATCACTTTCTATTTTTAGATTTTGAGTTCATATTTCTTGTTTTTAACTTCAAAGGTTGGGTTCCGAATTGAACACCCACAATGGTGTCCAGAATTCTTATGGTTCAGCGTTGTTCACCAATGATTGGCAGACTCTCAGAAACTTGATTCACAGGGTGTTTTTGTATTCAAGGTTTTGTTGTTCTGCACAAACTCAACCTAGGCATCTATCTTGAACTATCTATAACTGTGTTTATCTCAATGGGTTACATGGTCTTTGTTCTTCAATGCCCACACAAGAATCAGTGCGTTCTCAAATGATGTCCATGCATGTTTCACACAGGTGATCTTCATGTATCCACTCTCTGTTCATTTTATTATCCTGCCATTTGACCCTTGCAGTGATGTCTTGATAAATGAAGATTGGTCCTGATCAATGCAGCCTTTTTTAACTTCAGTTTTGAGGTAAAAAAATTCAATATTAACTGGCCTTTGCACTTTTAAACTTTTCAAATTATTAATGCCATTTTGACTTTTCTAAAATCTTAGATATATTTGTACTTGCCTTGTTATACTTGGTGTCTAGACTTCTTATGGTGCAGCGTTGTTCACCAATGATTGGCAGACTCTCAGAAACTTGATTCACAGGGTGTTTTGTATTAAAGGTTTTGTTGTTCTGCACAAACTCAACCTAGGCATCTATCTTGACCTGTCTGTAACTATGTTTATCTCAATGGGTTACATGGTCTTTGTTCTGCAATGCCCACACAAGAATCAGTGCGTTCTCAAATGATGTCCATGCATGTTTCACACAGGTGATATTCATGTATCCACTCTCTGTTAATTTTCTTATGCTGCCATTTGACCCTTGCAGTGATGTCTTGATAAATGAAGATTGGTCCTGATCAATGCAGCCTTTTTTAACTTCAGTTTGAGGTAAAAAAATTCAATATTAATTGGCCTTTGCACTTTTAAACTTTTCAAATTATTAATGCCATTTTGACTTTTCTAAAATCTTAGATATATTTGTACTTGCCTTGTTATACTTGGTGTCTAGACTTCTTATGGTGCAGCGTTGTTCACCAATGATTGGCAGACTCTCAGAAACTTGATTCACAGGGTGTTTTGTATTCAAGGTTTTACTGTTCTGCACAAACTCAACCTAGGCATCTATCTTGAACTGTCTGTAACTGTGTTTATCTCAATGGGTTACATGGTCTTTGTTCTGCAATGCCCACACAAGAATCAGTGCGTTCTCAAATGATGTCCATGCATGTTTCACACAGGTGATATTCATGTATCCACTCTCTGTTAATTTTCTTATGCTGCCATTTGACCCTTGCAGTGATGTCTTGATAAATGAAGATTGGTCCTGATCAATGCAGCCTTTTTTAACTTCAGTTTGAGGTAAAAAAATTCAATATTAATTGGCCTTTGCACTTTTAAACTTTTCAAATTATTAATGCCATTTTGACTTTTCTAAAATCTTAGATATATTTGTACTTGCCTTGTTATACTTGGTGTCTAGACTTCTTATGGTGCAGCGTTGTTCACCAATGATTGGCAGACTCTCAGAAACTTGATTCACAGGGTGTTTTGTATTCAAGGTTTTACTGTTCTGCACAAACTCAACCTAGGCATCTATCTTGAACTGTCTGTAACTGTGTTTATCTCAATGGGTTACATGGTCTTTGTTCTGCAATGCCCACACAAGAATCAGTGCGTTCTCAAATGATGTCCATGCATGTTTCACACAGGTGATCTTCATGTATCCACTCTCTGTTCATTTTCTTATGCTGCCATTTGACCCTTGCAGTGATTTCTTGATAAATGAAGATTGGTCCTGATCAATGCAGCCTTTTTTAACTTCAGTTTTAAGGTCAAAAAATTCAATATTAACTTGCCGTTGCACTTTTAAAATTTTCAAATTATTAATGCCATTTTGACTTTTCTAAAATCTTAGATATATTTGTACTTGCCTTGTTATACTTGGTGTCCAGACTTCTTATGGTGCAGCATTGTTCACCAATGATTGGCAGACTCTCAGAAACTTGATTTACAGGGTGTTTTTGTATTCAAGGTTTTGCTGTTTTGCACAAACTCAACCTAGGCATCTATCTTGAACTGTCTATAACTATGTTTATCTCAATGGGTTACATGGTCTTTGTTCTGCAATGCCCACACAAGAATCAATGCGTTCTCAAATGATGTCCATGCATGTTTCACACAGGTGATCTTCATGTATCCACTCTCTGTTCATTTTCTTATGCTGCCATTTGACCCTTGCAGTGATGTCTTGATAAATGAAGATTGGTCCTGATCAATGCAGCCTTTTTTAACTTCAGTTTTGAGGCCAAAAAATTCAATATTAATTGGCCGTTGCACTTTTAAACTTTTCAAATTATTAATGCCATTTTGACTTTTCTAAAATCTTAGATATATTTGTACTTGCCTTGTTATACTTGGTGTCCAGACTTCTTATGGTGCAACGTTGTTCACCAATGATTGGCAGACTCTCAAAAACTTGATTCCAAGTTTCAGGTATATGTCATATTTGTTTATAGGTTGCACACATGTACAAATGAATGCCAAAGAGAAAAAAAAATGAGAAGATACACTTTTATTATTGAATACTTTTCTCGTACAAATATAACATCTTGATTCACACATTTATAGCATGGTGGTTTAGCCACCTAGCCTTTAAATTTTCATTTGGTCACATGTCATAACATTAACGTTAAACACATTTTTGTGTTGTTAATATTTCAATATGCCATTTTTTCAAAGAAAAAAATCTCCATTCTATTCCCCATGAAAATTGAAATCACATTTATGAGGTGTTTTCTGCACTTTTCTGAAAGTCGTCAAAAAACAACTCTAGAGTCCAGTCTATCAGGGTATACTCTATAGTGTACAGAGTATGCCCTTGGGCCTTATTGATTCATGTTATCTAATAGCTGTGTACTTTGTTCCAGACCTGTTCCTTGAGAGCATCTTTGCATCTAAGCATATCTTCCCTATTCTTCAAAAGAGGAATTAGATTCCATGAGTACTCCCAAAATTTTCTAATTATGTACTTCAAATTTTGAAGGCATGTTATTAAATTAGATATTTTCCCTTGACAATATTATTACAGATAGTCAGATACATTTTGATTTCATCTTTTTTATGTGAGTTTTGAATTTTCCTATCTGCTTTTACATTTTAATGGCCATGCATGAATTGATCCTGTGCTGCAGACAGGTTTAAGCAGGTTTAAGTTTAACTGTCTAAATCTTAAAAAATTTCAAGCATGTTTGCATAATTGGCTTCATATTTCATTACAATACAAGAAGAGTTTGCTTTGACAGTGCCCTAGTTTTACTCAAATGATTGAAATTTAATGCTTATCTGATAATGTCTATAAAATCTTCTAACCCCCCAGGAACAAGAGAATGCAAAGATGCACTATGGAAATGCCTAAAGTCAGTGATGCTAATGATGTGTCTAGAGGGATTTTGGAGAAGTTCCCAAAGTGCCTGAATGCTGTTCCTCCTAGAGTTCTCAATGGTTCATTATCAGGTGTTACTGCTGAGACATATAATGCTGATACACAGTTGTGGAGAAAGCACATGAAAGGCTACAAAAGAACGAACAAATATATTGGGGAGAGTAGATATCGCAATGTTATGGACATGAATGCAGGTCTTGGTGGCTTTGCAACAGCACTTACATCCGACAAAGTTTGGGTTATGAATGTTGTCCCAACCATTGCAAAAAAGAATACACTTGGTGTGATATATGAAAGAGGCCTTATTGGAATTTATCATGACTGATATGGTTACCCTTCATTTCTCTTTTAATTTTTGGAAGGCTTTAATTTTTGTTATAGAAATATAAGCTATAGTTGGAGGACCACAATTCACAACAATGTACATGCATAATTATGTCAATAGGTGAGTTATGAACATAACTCAAGTCTACGTCAAGTTTCGAGCTAAAACAAATGGACTTTGAGAAACAAGATAGCAGGTGAACAAACTTGGTTTCTCTAGCAAGTTTACAAAGGCTAATGGTGAATATTAATTGTGAAATACCTCCCTGAGCTAGTTAAGATTATTAATGACAACTATATATATATATGCACGGGTGGCAAAGTTTGTTGATAAGTCCTGTATTTTGTTTTTGCAATGATTTATGGAGTTTGAGGATATGCCCTTATCTGAAATCCTTATGGCATGCTTAGGTGGCAAGCTGGGGTGCATAACTTTTGAAGAGAAATGTTTTAACCATGTCATTTGCACCAAGGGATTCACATGAATCCCAAGTGCAGTTTTCTTTGGAGCGAGGCGTGCCTGCTGTGATTGGTGTAATGAAAACACAGCAACTTCCTTACCCTTCCCATAGTAGGGATCGAAACGTCGAGTTTTGCGAAATCATCCAACACAGCTCCTTCTTATTTACAATTCTCCACTGCATAAAAGACTACTTTCATAAATACTAGTTACTGGTAAGTTGTAATAGTAATAATTATGTAGTTTGTAGATTGATATCTATCATAAATTTGTTTGAATATCATCATTGTCAAGCAATAACAACTTCTTAAAGGGTGCTAGCTCAATGGTAGAGCGCCTGCCTAATTATAGGCAGGAGGTTGGTGGTTCGATTCCTCCATGCCCTATCATAAATTTGTGACTACAAAAATGACCAAATTCACATATATACGACTATTAGTAGCTAATTTCTCGTATCTTAGTCGTATTTAGCTTAGTCATTAATATGTTAACATCTAGTAGTTTATTTAGTCGTATATTTGGTCATTAATGGTTACAATCAGTGACTAAATCAATGACTAAATCAATGATTAACTAAGTGACTAAATCAATAACTAAATCTGTGACTAAATCTGTGACTAAATCATTAACTATCAATGACTAAAACAATGACTAAATCATTGACTATCAATGACTAAAGCATTGTCTATCAATGAATAAATCATTGTCTATCAATGACTAAATCAGTGACTACTAAGTCAAGCTATTAATGACTAGTGAAATACGACTAGCTATAAGATAGTGGTAATTTGCTACTATTAGTCACCGACTCAAAAATAGTCATTTATAGCCTGATTTTAGTCATTTTTTAGTCATTAATTTCTCATTTTCTACTAGTGTGAGCTACAAGGTTCACTCATCAATCATGAACACAGGATCAGCAGAACACAAACATCATTAGAAGATGCATTCACAGCACAATCATCTATAAGTCATGGAAGAGGCAAGGGGAGAAATAATTTTAGAGGCAAAGGAAGAAACTTCTCAAGAGGAGGACGCAACAGTAGTCCTGCAAATGTTACTGGTAGAGGATAGAATCAGAACACAAGTCATCTAAGTGGTCATAGGTTTGATAAATAAAAGATTCAATGTCACTAATGTAAAAAATTTGGTCATTATGCATATGAATGCAGGAAGAAGCAATATGAACAAGGAAAGCAAAGCCAGAATCAATCGACGAACACCAACATTTCGTCGAGCACAATGTTAATGGCAAGTGCATCCCCAATTGAATGCAATACCATCCAAGAAAGTCCGTCTCACATATGGTATTTAGATTCAGGCTGCAGCAATCATATGACTAGTAATTTAATTTTTTTTTCCATTCTAGATAATTCAGTTCAAACTGATGTTACACTTGGAAATAATGTCCAAGTCACTATCTTGGGAAAATGTATTGTTAGTATTTTAACCAAACGGGGGGAGCATAAGTATATGCCTGATGTTTACCATGTACAAGGTCTCAACCATAATTTATTGAGTATTGCACAACTAATATAGAAAGGTTACAGAGTTTACATGGAAGATAATCATTGTGTGATTAAATATGTACGTCCAAGCAAACAGCTGATAGCAAGAGTGACAATGACAAGCAATTGCTTGTCTCCATTGAGGATAGTTCCAGACAATATAGAAGCTGCATTCAAGGTAGAAAGTAAAGAAGAAGTCGTGTACTGTGACAAAAAAGAAAAAGACAACGCTAATTTTCAAGTTGCATTTCAAACAAAAGTTCAGGATGATTCTTGGCTATGGCATTTCAGATTTGGAGATCTGAATTTTGGTGGACTAAAGTTGTTGCACACAAAGAATATGGTAAAAGGATTTCCATTGATCGAAAAACTAGATATATTTTGTGAAGGATGCATTTTTTGCAACTAGCATAGAGATACTTTTCCAGTTTGAAAGTCATACAGAGCGCGCACACCACTTGAGATTGTGCACCTTGATATTTGTGGTCCAATGCAGACAACGTCCATTGGTGGCTGCAAGTATTTTCTTACTTTTATTGATGACTACTCAAGAAAAACATCGGTATACTTTTTGAAACATAAATCTGATCCATTTAGTTGTTTTCAGCAGTTCTAGGCACTTGTGGAGAACCAGAGTGGCCGCTACATAAAAATACTAAGAACAGATAGAGGTAGTGAATATGTTTCAAATGAATTTCTAAATTTCTATAAAACTCATGGCATACAGAAGCAATTCACTGTGTGGTATACACCTCAACAAAATGGTGTCATAGAGAGAAATAACAAAACCATTATGGAGATGGCGCATAGCATGATGGCATCCAAGCATTTTCCAAATGAATATTGGGGTGAAGCAGCCGTAACTGTCGTATACATTATGAATCGATGTCTGACAAAGAGCATGAAGAACAATATTCCTCAAGAAGCATGGACAGGTATGAATCATAGTGTTTCTCACTTAAATGTTTTTGGTTGTGTCGCATATGCTCATGTGCCAGATGAGCTAAGAAATAAATTAGACAAGAAGTGACAAAAATGTATTTTAATTGGTTATTTAGAAGACACAAAAGCATACAAGTTGTATGACCCTATCACAAGGAAAGTAATAATTAGTCACAGCGTTCAATTTGTTGAGAATGAATCATGGGATGGAACCATCGAAAAGAATGTCAAGATTCTGTCGCATGTTGAGCATGAAGACATGATGGAAGATGTGGTTCAAACACCACAATTAAATCAACCGGTAGCAGCGCCGTCAACTCCCATGACACCGTGACATGGTTCAACACAAGGAACATCAACACAAATTGTAGCTCAAGCTACACTGGCATGCACACCAAGAGGACAACAGATTCCACCAAGCAGTTCGAGATCAATAGATCTAGTGATGATAAGAAGTCTGCGTGAGATATATGAATATGGTACACCAAATTCCTTCTCTCTCCTTGCATTATTTTATCAAATAGATGAACCACTAACATTCGAGGAAGATATTAAAGAAGAAGTATGGGCACAAGCCATGGATGAAGAAATAGAATGCATTGAAAAAAACCAGACATGGGAACTTGTTGATGTACCAAAATATAAAGGTCTAATCAGCGTCAAATGTATTTATAAGACCAAGAAAGGTGCTGATGGGAATGTGCAGAAGCACCAGGAAAGAAATGAAGAAAGAGGGTTCACACAATAGCCGGACATAGATTTCAATGAAACATTCACACCAATTGCACGCATGGATACAATCAGAACTGTTTTGGCCATTGTCACACAGAGAAAATGGCTTGTTTATTAAATGGATGTTAAGTCAGCATTTATGAATGGTTATTTGTATGAAGTATATGTGGAACAACCACAAGGGTATGAAGTTCCAAGACAAGAACACAAAGTGTACAGACTTAAGAAGGCACTCTTTTGTTTAAAGCAAGCTCCAAGAGCTTAGTACAGTCGCATTGATTCCTATCTCATTGAGAATGGATTTCACAGAAGTGAAAGTGAGCCAACGCTGTACACCAAAGTGAATGAGCAAGGTAACATGTTAACCATTTTCCTGTATGTGGATGATTTAATATTTACTGGTGATTTTGGGATAAAAGAATTTAGAACAGTCATGGAAAGTGAATTTGAAATGGTTGATTTGGGGCTCGTGAAGTTCTTTCTGGGCATTGAAGTATAGCAATCTGAAAGTGGTATTTTCATATCAGAGTCCAAGTATGCAAACAAAGTTTTAGAAAGATTTGATATGTCAAATTGCAAGGTAGCCCCAACACCAGTAATAACAGGTTTAAAATTGAGCAAAGATAATGATGGATCAACTATAGATGAAGAGTATGTCGCAGCTACATGCACTACATGTCAAGTTGTTTGGATGAGAAGAATGTTAAAAGATCTATCACAGAACTAGCAAGAACCAACAACCATTTTCTATGACAACAATTCAGCGATTGCCTTGTCAAAGAATCATGTGTTTCATAAGAAAACCAAACACATTGAGACAAGGTATCATTTCATAAGAGAGTTGGTGAACAACAAAGAAATTTGTTTAGAATTTTACAAGTCTAAAGATCAACTTGCAGACATTTTTACAAAACCATTGGAAAGGGATATATTTCAGTATCTTCGAAGTTATTTGGGAATGACAAGTTCTTTACAGTGAACTCTGTCATGAACAGAGCATGTTTTCTTCTCTGGAAACATTTTGTAATATTTTGTTTTACGATCTGCTCACAATTAAGGGGGAGTGTTGGAAATATCAATTACTCGCTGATCCATAATCCAATCAACCAACTCTGTTAGAGTCTATAGCAAATCAGAAAGTGCCAGAGAGTCTCACAAGATAACGAGTTCATATTTCTCATATATAAGATAGTAGAATTTAGTTGCTGAAGCTAAGTTTCTAGGTAGAGAGTAATTTCAGTCTTTAAATGTTAAGTCGGTTAGTTAGCAAAAAATTTCTATATGAAGGATATATATGTAAATCTAAAAAAAAGAATAGACAGACCAGCAACAGAGAAGAGAAGTGCGGTGAATAAAAAGAAGGAAAACTCACTGAAGAGTTTAAACCTCAATCTTTTGTGTTTTTACCAAGTTTGTATTTACGGATGTAAGTTTTTTTATGTTGTCACATGAAATATAAATCCTTAAGTTTATGGTTGAATGAATGTTTTAGATAGCTGCACATCTTCTCCATATTTACATGATTGAATGTTGTTTACATTTACTGTGAGTGAAAGACATCAAGAAGACATAATTATTTCTCTATGTAAAAGTTCCTAGTTTTACGCTCAAGGGTTCGACACATCTTGTTTATTATTTTCTTATTTGATATTGTGAGTGATTCGGAATATAGTTGTGTCGCAGTTAATCCTAGGTTATCGCAGCTAGGTTATCGCAGTAAAAAGTGTTTTTCATATTCCTAAGTCCTTAGACTAGGAAATATAAAGTTATTGCGCGAAAGTGAAAACTTGTTCGCACATGAGTTGGTCGCAACCAAATTCATGTCACGGTAAAAGCCGATCGAAGCCAAAGTAGAAGTCATTCGCAAGTGAAGAGTCCATCGTAGTAACTCTGTCACAGCACAGTAACTCTACGAAGTAATTTCTTTCCGTAGTAAATTCTGTCACAAGAAAATTGAGTCGCAAGTTTTGAAAAAGTGAAAAGAGAAAAACAAAGGGTGTGCTACACGTTAACTCAAGTTAATTGCGGCGGCCGCAGTTTTCTCTCAAGATGTTCTTCTACTTCTTTGTTAGGATGAAATAAGTAAGGTAATGTTGATTCCATTGGTTTTTCTTTGCAACAATGTTGGTCTAAAAAATAAATGCCATCCATTGTACGTGATGATGTCCTCACTCTATTTAGAACATCTATGAATTTTTTGTTGTTTTGTTTGACTATTGTTTTAAGGTCATAGAATCTGACATTCTTATACCAAAATGTTTATCGGAATTATTTTCCATGGAATTTAGGTTGTCAAAAAATACAAGAATTGTGAACGGGTTGTGCTTGATAAATATCTCAAAAAAATATAATGTCGAGTCCTCCAAAAGTATTTATCGCAGTATGAATAACTTCTCTTAGTCTCTAGTCTATGTTAAATAGCATTCGAGATTCTATCAAAGAAACTTCATTAAGTAGTAATATTTTCAACTATGCATATTCATTTGCTAATATATATAGGGTATTAGAATCTAGAGGGACCATTTTTGAAGAGAGAACTGGAAATATTAGAGCATAATGGTTATGACACCAGTTACATTGTATTCTACTTTTTCCGTAAATACAAGAACCAAGCCTTTTCATTTCAGGGGATCACTCCAATTTTTTTTATCGTAGATATGCAACAAACCATGAGAAATTGTTTTTGCATTATGTGTTTTTCCTGTTATTTCTCCTCGAGTCAAGAACATGTAGACTAGAGCCAATGGATATTATTTTTTCTTGAGATAGTTTCTTTCACTATTGTTTCTTGCTCAATATTTAGTATTTTTCTCAGAGCATGGTCATCATGAGTGGATAGTAGAATTGGTTTATGTGACAATTTGAAAGGGTTTGTATCATACATTCTTTGGTTTTGAGTTTTATGTACAAGGTCAACATGAATGTCATATTTTTCAAATGAATACATGGTCACTTTCTTGTTTTCAGGTGCACTAGGGGAAGAGATATGATCAAGATTGTTTTCAATTTCTTCAGTTGTAGCATCAATACGGCCCCATTTTGTAGATATTTACACTACAAACCTGCATTCAATGGCATGTATCTCTTCTTTGCATACCATGTTTGATTTTTATTTTTTGTAAAAGTTGCATTTGTATCGGTGTGGAAGATACATGAGCAATTTTTCTTAGTGAAAGTTCTGATGATCTTTTTCTTTGTTATAATGTATGAGGTGTATAATGCACGGTCTATTTCTTTTTATTGTGGTTTGATGAATGCAATAATAAGAATATGCATTTTTACGAATGAAATCTTATCAAGCTATAAAGGATGCGTTATATATTTGTCTAAAACCGAAGTAGAGACAATGTCTTCTTAATCATGAGGTTCTTGCTCCAACAATGAAGGTCTCTTCAACACAAATATTTTTTTAGCATCTGGTACAGTGTGTATGAAAAATAATTTCTTGAAGATGAATGGAGAGGAAATGATAGAAAAACGATGGGTTGTGGTACAGTGTGTATGAAAAATAATTTCTTGAAGATGAATGGAGAGGAAATGATAGAAAAACATGGGTTGCTCGTCTTATGGATATTTGTTACATGTTCAGAAGTACATTTCCAAGTTTACGTATGGTTTCAACTTTCCCGTCTATATTAGGAAGACATTGCTCTTTGATTGTTTTGAACATGGTAGTCATAATGTGATCAGATTTGGTTATGTAAGAACTAACATATGTTGCAGATTCATATGCATATAACACCAATTGTGTGTCAATATTTGCTTTTCCATAGTCCTTGTATTGATTTTGCAAATGGATTTATCCAAATATCAGAAGCATTTCTTTTCTGTATCAAAGTACGGCATTCACGCAATGAACAGAACATGATAATGTAATCGTCTCTTGTTAATTTCAAGTCCACCAAGAAATGTTCAAAACTTGTGTTTCCTGGGTATTCTCGATTTTCCAAAATAGAGAAAATTTCTTTGGATTTTTGTTGAGTAGCGAATCACTGTGTTCTAATGGTTCTAATATTATGGTTCTATCAATAGCGGGCAATGGGAAGTTGAATTTGCGCTTAGAATGTTGATATTTTCTCCAATATTTGGTATGGTGATGTGTTTGAATTGTTAGAAGCTTCCCATCTAAGGAGGAAGAGTCGATGATAAATAGCCATCGACAAAACCAATAATCTCTCTCATTAGTTTTCCCGTAGATTGGTGCATCTTGAATCCACAAAAGGCCATTCTTAGGTTCATTTCCTATTTGTTGGAACTCTGCTGTGAAAAAAAAATATCGCACCTTTCCAAGTATATGTTCATGTTTTTAAAATCAAGGACTTCAATGTTGTTATTAGGCTGAATGCCTATTTTATAGGGTTGTCTGTCTACGGCCTTCATCGTCCGCTATGCATATAAGATACAACGTGTGTTTTCTTCATCACATCCCCACGAAGTCACCTGCCTGTGAACCCTATTCATGTGCTTTTTTCATTACGCCACCACACGTCTCCTGCTTGTGAACCCTATTCGTGTGCTTTCTTCATTAGACCCCCACGACGTCACCTACATGTGAACCCTATTCTCGATCTTCTTGATCTCTATCTTTACGTGCCCCATTTTTGGTTCGGTCGCTTCTTGGTCGGAGGTGGGAGGAAATGGCTGCTTATAGCCATAACTGTTGCTTCATTTGGATTCCTCTTGGACGTTACATTAGGTTCGACAGAAATAATCCTTTTGGATGGGGACAACGCTTCGTCTTCCAAGGAGAGAAGTTTGGTGAAAATAATAGATGATGTGGAGGCAACACGCTTAAACATCATGTGCTCAAATTTCAAAACATCCTTTGGCGATCCAACAAGTCAGAGTATCATCATGTTTGGCCTGTAAATTCCTGATTACAGAGCTATTGGATTTATGTAGTGAATTTTGTTTTTAATTTCTTTTTGGGCTGTGTTAAGAAATTTAAATATCTCTATCATCTATCAGAGCATATTTGTTTTAACTTTTACCATGGATTTTATATCACTGGATTTGGTCGCTAATATTGATCTGAAATGAACGACTATACACAGAAGAACATATCAAGCTACTTAATAATAATATATTTGAAATCAACAATGAATATGCATTTGAATATTTTGATGTGTTCACTATTTCAGAAGCATGGATAATTTTAGGGGCGAAATTTAGCTGATGGGCTATTTATAGGGGGTTTTCTCCAAAAAAAAGATTCACCATTTTTCATTTTTTGATGCCGTGTTTCCCCCAATTTTGATGGGGCAAACTTTTTTCACCCTAAAAATTGCCAAATTATTATATAAACGATATAAAATACTTGGAAATTAAAATATTTTTTGAAAAATATGTCTAAATATTTTATGGTTGGGGTTTTAAGAATTGGTAAGACTCGCCAACATTTATACACTTTTAAATAAGTATGGTTCCTTAAAATCATCCATGTTTAGAAGAATACGATCACTCAGTAGGATGACATATTATGTAGTACATTTTTATCATTGATTTGATTTAAAATTAAATGCTATTATAATTTTTTCTTGTCAAAAACATAAAAACAAAACAAGCTACTTATTTAGCCTATTTTGAATAAAAAAGAATGTATCTGACTACCTCGATTTGCTTAACTGTCTCAGAAGTTGTTTGAAGTATTATCTCATGGTTGAGCTCTCGTATTAGGTTGGTTGCAGAGGAAATGAAATTTGGATGGAGGATAGTTATCTGAACATTAGTGGGATTTTTCGGAGCAGCTGTACGTAGCATTGGAGGCATTGGTGGGGGCAGGATATTTGTTCCTGTGCTTACTGTGATTATTGGATTCGATGCCAAGTCCTCAATGGCCATCTCCAAATGTAAGAAGACATGTTTGAAAACAATGGTGAAAATATACACTTATTTCTTTGATTTTTTCCTAATGAGGGAACTTTTAAAGTGATTCCCTTCACATTTTCATCTGCAGGGTAGTACTTGGGAACATATTTTCCAAGTTTAAGAACCTCTTTCTTAGAATCCAAATTGAAAAATGAATGTGGGAAATTTGATTAGGGGTGTTGGGAATTTAAGATCCTGTTTCTATGGTTGAACAGATATGGTATACTCCTGCTTTGCCTTGTTCTTCCCTTTGCTTTGATTTCTTCTTATTTTGTTTCAGTTATGATCATCTTCTTCTAGTCAATCTTAGTTTATCTTTGTTGTTCTACAAAATTTTGGACGTGCTTGAGAATTGTAGTTATGCCTTTTAATTAACTCTATTTTTCTTCATTGTTCTAGAACACTATAGCTCAAGGTTTATTATGCTCTTCTCTATGCTTTTCCATTTCAAGTATCTTCAAAATTTTACAGATGAGAAATGTAATTAGATGTCGGGTTTTGGGGTTTTAAAATTTTTTGTGAGATCTCTGAACTTGCACATATTTGTATCTTAAATTAGTTTGTTTACTTTCTAGGCATCGGACAAACAAAAATTGATATATCTCCTCTTATGGATTCATTTATTCTGGATGTAGAAAACCACATTGCTACTCAGCCATCACAAGCAACATCTACATTTTCCTTCATATTTCCCAATATACATCGAGAGATGGAAAAAATCAAATATTTCATTCATACTACGTCCACAACTCCGCCTACTACAATTGATTGGCCAGATATTGGGGCATCACCAATTAATGAGTACAACACTGAGGGTCTATTCCAAATAGCATTTCCAACTCTTTTCACAAACGGAGATGCACTGCCTCACCAAGCACATATAAAAAACATTTCACTTGATACCTATGCAGTACAATTAATGAGATACCATGACAACCGGTTTGGTAATCTCAGATACTACTTGTACAATTTGATTATGATCCACAGGAGTCAAACAACATATAATTTCTTCATAAAGCAAAGAAAGAACATAACACACCAGAAGCAATTGAGGAACTATGTACACATCTACAACAAATTCCTACAGATAATCTCCCAGACCAGGTCATGAGGTTTGGGGTAGACCCACATGGCACCAAACCATCAAGGAGACAATGTGGAAGTGAACTAACAAGTATGATCACTCAAATATGATGTCCTACATTATTCTTCATAGTCAATGCAATAGACTTACACACAGTTATGGAAGAAAATATCCCTTAAAACCCAGCATCTCACCAATAATGGCGTAATCGCAACATCATTGATAGGCCTCACACTGTAGCTGCTTATATTCATAAAATATTTTCAATCCTCCATGAGGATATGCTTCAAAAAAAAAGTACAAAACATATTACTGCTACAGGTACACATTATATCCTATTTCTTACTCTCTCTTCAAAACATGTACATATTGTTCGTTTACACTCACAATATACTTTTTATTTTACAAATATGAATGGAAACATTGTGGATTTGCACATATACATGGCTTCTTGAGGCTTGATGGTGCTCCGAACATGGACACATTAGATTGGAAAGATGAGGATCAAGTCAATAAAGGAAAGAGTTTCTTTGATAACTATGCTATAGGTTGGAATCCTAGAGAAGATCATGAAACAAAAATTCATATGTATCAATACATTGAAGATTACCCAAAGTTTGCTAGATACAAAAGCTATACTTTCATCCAATCCACTTCAGGACTATGAAGAACTCCTAAATCGATTTCAAAGACATACATAGTGCAGTGAAAATTCATGTCTACACAAAAAGGGAAATAAACTTGAATGTAGATATAAATGTCCTTGGAAGATACAAAATCAGTCATCACTACACATTGATGAAAAGGGACAAAATACATACCATCCAACATGGAATGATGATCGGTTAAACACTCTGTCACATGCCCCAATTTTGAAAAAGTAATATTATCTTATTTGATTTTATTTCAAGACATTATGTTAAATTTTATGCGAAGTTGTAAATGATGACTCAACAGAGTCAAGGATATTGAATGTAATTCTGAATATTTTAATTATAAATAAATAAAAGTGGAGACAACAACTTAGGAGAGCTGTTAAAAGAGTGTTTACTGGTCAAGTTGGTGGAGGAGATTGGGTGGAGAGCAAACAGACAAGTGGCAGCATCCTCAAACACTTCCAACTGTTGTAGGTGGTGTTACGGAGAGAAATTCCTATGGCTTGGGGTACCACAATAGACAACTTTGACTCCAGAAATCAATCTTTCCCAATATGCAATAGAAATAAAATGTCTAACACTAAAGGATCAGACCTTGTACCTTATTTCGGGTGGTTGAATTAGATCCCCGTTGAGCTTTCCAATCTTCATCTTGAATTGATATAATACTTCCTCAACAAAAAGTAAAAAATACAAGCATACTATATATCATGGTGTTAGATCTATTCTAGCATCTATAATCAATAATGTAAAAGCATTTGACATATTCCAATGGATACAATATTCAATCAAATACACATCATTGGACAGGAAAAGATAGTTCTTATTAATATAAATCAAATATTACAAGATAGATACAACCTCTGACGGCATGTCTGCGAACCAGAGAAACTGAATCCCCCACGTGGGCCTCCACCACCTCAATCATCCATCTCATGATACTAGCAAAAGGCAAGCTTGGGAAGAACACAAAAGTGCTCCAAAGGGACAAAGGGATGCATACTCAAGCATAAATTTCGGCAACAATGGACTATAGTTTCGTTGCTTTCAATCTCTCTATATGCCTTCAATGTACCAAGTGGTTCCTTATACAGCTTCACAAGGGATAATGAAGGGTCAAATCCGAGCGATCTCAAGGAATATGGAAGGCCAGGAGTCGAATGAGTCGGATCCATGTCAAGAAAAACTCCAAAAGGATTTGGACTATGCACACATCTCGATGTACACGGTTATAGGAGTCAAACCCACGTATGTACATGGTTATTGGGTAAAAAGCCACGTATATCATTTTTTATATAGTTTTAGGGATGATCAAGGAAACATCAAAGGATAAAATATGGTCCATGGGGTCTAAAGAGTTTGCAGCAGGATAGGGGAAGGCCATACAAAGTGTGATTCACTTGGAGAGGTGAAATACGCTATAACAAATACCCCCTATGTGTGAGGTTAGAGGGGTCATACGATAGCCAAAATACATTATAAGTCCATCCCAGAAGTGGAGTGATGAAGGATCCCAAATGGAATACTAGCCACCTAATCAACATAGTACAATAATACAACTCTGCATATAACTGCAAGTACATATAGCAGTCCCAGATACATAAGAGTACAATGGCCATGAATAGGCATAATACATGATATCACATATGTGGTCATCGCCACGTACAATATACATAGATCAGAATCTCCATGATGAAGATATACAAAGGACCATGATCTCCAAAATGGCTGAAGATATACAATAGATTAAGATCTCCATAGTGGCTAGAAATGTCTGACATACACTGGAATCAAGTCACGAGAGCTGAAATCTCATGAACACTAGAATGATCAAGGAGGTAGCATATAAGAAATGCCACCAGTATGGAAGGTCTTCTACACAAACCGCTATGAGTACATGTCCTACTATGCGAATAGAGATGTCGAGATCGAACATAGTAGTCCATCGTCTGATTACCAGTCATTGATGTATACCGTTAACAGACGCGAGATTACCCACCGATAATGATAATGAGAATCAAGGTACTAGAGTGCAAACTAACAAATGTGAATAGATGTGTTGAGGTCGAACACTTGAGAGAATCCATCGATCAAGGGACATTGATGTATTCCAAAGAAACTGTTGATGGTGAGAGAACTTGCCACTAATGACTGGAAGTCTCAAGGCACTCAAAAGTACTCTAGATTCCAATCCCAGAATAAATGATTTGAAGTCGATGGGATGAAATCCGTTGGAAGGAGGGAATTAAGGCATCCCCCATCATCCAACACGAGGTACTCAGCAAAGCTGTCTAATGTGGAAGGACTCGATCATAAAGTGCACGAACCAGTAACTGTACCGGGAATGGTCGACATGCAAAGTCAAGATAACTGAGGAATGGCCGACACAGGTTTCAACTTCCTTCGAACAAGAGCATAACGACGTATGGTGACTAAATTAAGGCAGCATAGACTGGATATACAAACTAGGACATCTCCATGACACAGGAGGCATCAACAAAGGCTCCATAGGGAGTGGAAGCTTAACCAGTCGTTGAGATAAACTCAGATAAACGAGTACAGCTCCTAAGTCAAACTATAACCCAACCAATGGATGTGATATACAGTGCTCTATTCGAAGGCAACACGACTCGACAGCTGCCAAAGATAACATCTTTCCTTGTCTGGCTTTTTGGTTTTTTGATTTTTTTGGACTTTTTTAGTTATTTGAAAATCTTGAAAAAAAAAATAAACTAGCTTTATAGTTACAAACTAGGAGGAGACGAGTGTCATCAGGGAAAACAAACTAGTTCCAAGTAGTGGAACATACCTATGCTCAATGCAAGGATACATGTGTAGGATATCGACACTCGCGGGAAAATCCCCTCTCGGTAAAAAGGGAATCAAGCTACGAAGGATATAAAAAATGGCTCTTCATGGCTAGACATGAGACAAGCTCGGGCTATATGGCTGAAACACAATGTCAGGGGAACCAGCATAAAGCTCAATAAGTAAGGAAAAGCTCATGATAATGCATTCACAACTTGACATACGGGGAGTCGAGAGGGAAACAGGCCAACATAAGATCAAGAGGAGTATGAGGCTCTTGCGAAATTTCATGGTAGTACTATACAACAAACTCCCACACCCTAAAGGAGAAAACGTCGACATGGGCACCAAATGAAAATAAGGCACTAACTAGGGTACCTATGTAAGGTGAAGCTCTACCACTCACATCATGCCACTTCTAAAGCAGCAAGAAGGTTCCATGACATAATAGAGTGGGTTCGTACCTAAGGGCATGGTGACATGATCATAAGGTCATGCAAAATGAAAACGGTGGTAAACCTAACCTATATGCCAGTATAGACGTTATACCTGAGATCAGTACGAACGGGTCAATCGAATGGCTAAAATGACACTGAAAATGGTCTTCTACATCACAAATTATGTCAAAAACGGTAAAAAATGGTTAGAAACTGTCAAAACTATAGGAAAGGGGGTAAAAAATTTCAAATATTTGAAAATTTTTCTATAAATAGTAAAAAATATAAATCATCTGAAACTTTTACCCATTGGAGCTCTGATATTCAACTGCAAATTCCAGGAGATCCAGCCGACGTAATTCACAACCGTTTCTTCCAGGTAGTTACTCATGCTCTCCTCATGCATTTCAATATAATTTTTGTTGATTTTCATGGTAAAATGAGGTAGTTTAGGCCATCTCTAGATGAGCGCTGCGGCCCATGCAGATATCGAATATTTTTCCGCGTATAGGGCTGGCTATACATGGGAAAGAGGCTAGAACCTGCGTACATACGTGGTTGTTTTCAAAACAGTCGCGTATGACACCGTGCAAGGAAATTTATAAGAATCTAATGGGTAAAATGGCAATTTCTCTTGCAGGATGGTGCTAGAATGGAGAGAGCGTGAGCATGGTGAAGTAGAGGAAGCTGTAAGGGCTGACGTGATGGATCAACAAGCTCTTAGAAGATGCGGACTCTACAAGTTTTGGTGCCTTGGTGGCTTGAGGGCCAAACCAAGACTGCTAGAGATGCTGGTAAATTATTGGGATCCAGACTTAGAGTCCTTCAGGATATATGGGATGTCTCTCACCATAGAGGTGGAACACATATACTTTATCACATGTCTATCTAGATGAGGGGAGGTGGTGAACCTTCATTCCCGAGGTGGGCCAGGTGGTGGGCTTACTATCGATGAGTAAGTAGCTGTCTACTACTACCCAGATACTGAGAAGGTGGGAAGTCAAGTCCCTACCAATTCTATACAGGTGTTGGGCCTAAAGGCCATACTACTGACGCTGGGTAGAATAGCAGGCTTAGTCTCACTCCATCAGGCCTCGCAGCCACTGATGTTCTATGCAGTGGAGTGTATGAGACCAACCATATATGACTGGAGTACTACACTACTGAGCAACATGAAACACCAGCTCAGTGAGTGTAAGAAAGGCAGGATACAGAACTTCGGGTTCAGCAGCATATTGAGCACGTTTTTCTTCGAGCGTGTTCCAGGATTGAGCTCTAGAGTGGACGTTCCTCTCCATGGGGTTTGAGATCCGGCCCAGCGACATTGGGCAGATGCTATGCGTAGACTAGGGGGTGGTAGGGTGTCCAACCCATATCCAACTGACTTCTTTCCATGGTGGAGATGACAGATTGTTGCCATAGATGACTACCCCTATGGAGGGATAGATTTTAGGGGGGATCTAGACATGCCATTGCCACGAGGATCGGCATACGAAGAGATAGGTACCGAATCTTGACTCTCACTCTTTTTAAGGTTTTTTGAGTTTTTTTTTTTTTTGTATTTTCTTGATTATGTGGAATCAAAAAGACATGTTTTTACGTGACAACACATAGTGACATCTACCATTCATGTGCAAATGTGGGACCACGGTGACCAGAGGGCTTCCCACGTCATAAACGGAGGGGAAGAGGGGATGACATCACAGGTGCAGATGCGGAGCGAACACTCCAGGGCATTCATACCAAATTCGTGCGACTGACTCATAGAGTTCCCATAGCGCAAGTCGAGGACTTGCCTGAGGCCATGCAACGACAGGTGGTGGGTGTGCCACGCGCATCGGTGCATTTATTCCAGTGGCTAGCTAGGGCCGTAGTGACGTATCATGATCACAACCCTCCCCCTCCATAGGATTAGACACCTGGGAGTGTATATGTTTTGTACGACCGTGTATTATATGATGGAAGCTTTGAAAGCTCCACTTTTGTATATGACACTATGTATTACCACATTTTTTTATATATAAAAGGTTTTATGGTGATCGGTTTATGTATTTACATGTGTAAAAATGTTTATGATTAATTTATTATGAATGAAACAAATGCCAATCTAACACATAGTTAGCATATGAGTCAGCAACTTGATTATCATTTCTTGGAATGTGTATATATGCAATACTGTCAAATTGTCGTTCTAACAATCTCACACATAAGAATCTTCTCAATAACGTCGAATCTCTAACATGGTACAAACCATTGAGCTGTGACACTACTAACTCCGAATCAAGACCTACCTCAAGAGAGAGAACTCCATGTGAAATGGCATCCCGTAGAAGCTCGATAACGGCACTATATTCAGCAACATTGTTGGAAGATGGCCGTAGACATACACCTCCTGAAGACAGTACCTGACCCATAGGAGTATAAATCACCCAAGCAGCAGAGGCTGGGTGCTGAGTGTGACGGCTTGCACCATCCGTGAATCCTATGTAGGTGGAAGATTCCATTGACATCTGCCAAAAGAAACAGAAACTAATCACAAACCCAATCACGATAAGAAAAAGACCTAACTATGTAAAGTTGTACAATAATATACAACAAGCAGCCTTGGATAAAGATCATGCATAGTACTTTTTGAGATAGAGCCCATTTCTAGGATCCGCCAAAGCTATGCCTTCGTAATCGACTAACTCATAGGAACCCTTCTCTAAGACACGCTTGACCATGTAAGGACCATGCCACATAGGATTAAATTTCCCTGCCCCCAAGGGTTCTTTCAATTGATCCCTTAAAAGGACCCAGTCTTCTTCACTAAACACTCTTGGATGGATAGACTTGTCATATTGGACCTTAACGTGATGCTTATTAACCTCTAGAGCCACCAAGGCATCTCGACGTTGCTCATCAAGTTGCTCGAGGTGGACCAAACGCTCCTCCAAAGGTGAAGTGTCTGGTAAGAGTTCCATAGCTAGCTTCAACGATGGAATCTTGCATTCAACCAGCAATATCAACTCCATTCCATGCACAAGTTGATATGGAGAAAAACCAGTGGCATTCTTGACCGCGGTTCGATATGCCCACAAAGCAGAGTATAACATAATATTCCAATTCGTCTTGCTCTGTGCGATGGTTCGTTGGAGAATGGACTTAAGTGATTTATTCACTACTTCAACCTGTCCATTCGCTTGGGGGTAGTAATAAGAGGAGTGCTCTTGCTTATACCCTAACTTGGATGCCAACTCTTCCATCATACTATTCTGAAAGTGCCAGCCATGGTCAGTGACAAGGTCTTTCGGAATCCCAAACCAAGTAATGAATTGGTTGAATATGAAGTGAGCGGCTGTCTCACCGTCTGATTTTACTGTAGGCATTGCCTCATCCCATTTCATGAAATAATCCACAGCCACTATAATATGATGGTGCCCCCCAGCCGAAGCTGGGTTGCAATCCATAAAATTGAGCCCCCACTTGGTGAAGGGACCGGCGGTGATAATGGGATGTAATGGGGAAGGCTTCGAGCGCATATTCCATGTGAACACCTAACAAGGGTGGCACCTCTTGACCACATATACACAATCCTTAAAGATCGACAGCCAGAAATAACCCGCTCTCAAAATCTTTTGAGCTGTAGAAATCCCAGATAAATGACCACCACATGCCCCTCCATGGAAATCATTCAACACAACCTCAGCCTCCTCATGAGTTAAACAACGTCATAAAATGGAATCTACCCCACGGCGGTACAAAGTATTGTCCACTATAAGGTAGTTCTTAGAGACGTGACGTAATCGTCGTTGTTCATCTCGCGAGAGGTGAGTAGGGGTCCTCTGTGTTTGCAGATATACTATGATATCTCCATACCATGGGTCAGACATGGAGATTAAGAAGATGTGTTCATCAACAAACATATCTTCACAAACCAACTCCTCAACTTCGCTTGGGAAATCCGATATAAGCTTTGCAAAAATTAACGACTTCTTCGATTTTGCTGAAACAAACTCGAGATCGAACTCTTGCAGAATGACAATCCATTTATTATACTTTCCCCCAATCATCCTTCATGTGAGGATGAACTGAAATGGATTGACATGGGCCACAACCGAGGTCTGGCGAAGGAGAATATAATGTCTCAAATGATGAACCGCATGTACGGTCGCTAAAGCAAGCTTCTCGACATGAGAATAATGAATCTCTGTGTCAATAAGGTTTCGGCTCAGATAATATATGACATGCTCCTGGAGCTCCTCATCCTCCTGAACCAATACCATACCAATCGTCTCTAAAGACGCGGCCATGTATAATAGGAAATCACCGCTATAATCCAGAGGACTAATCACCGGGGCTGATGCTAGGGCTCGCTTAAGTGCATCGAAGGACTCCTGGGTTCACTCATCCCATTCAAAAGGAGTATCCTTCTTCAAGAGATGCATGAAGCCTCTAGTCAAATTGACAAAGTTAACCACAAATCTTCGTAAAAAGTTTGCCATACCTTGCAAACACTGAAGATGACAAATATTCTTCGGGGGAGACAACTTAAGTATTGCCTCAACCTTTAATGGATCGACTCTTATGCCCTCCTTTGAAATGATAAATCCTAATAAATGACCTGACTTCATGGAAAAGATGCACTTATGAGGATTTAATCGAACCGAATAGTGTCGGCATATTTCGAAGACCAATATCAAGTGATAGGAATGACGCATTCTCATACAAGAATGAGCAACGAGGTCATCCAAAAATACTTCAATAATAGACTTGAGATCATGGAAAATTAAGGTCATTGCCCGCTGAAATGTAGCTCCAGTGTTTTTAAGGCCGAAAGGCATATTCTGGTATGCAAACATTCCCCAAGGACAAATAAATGCAGTCTTGTGTTGGTCCTCAGGTTTAATCTGGATCTGATTATACCCAGAAAATCTGTCCATAAAGGAGAACACCTCGCTACCCACACACTCATCCAAAATCTGATCTATAAATGGTGTTGGGAAGTTATCCTTAGGACAGGCATGATTTAAATCATGGAAATCAGTGCATATTCGGATCGCTCCCTACTTCTTATCCACCGGAATGGGGTTTGAAACCCACTCCATCAAGGGAACGGGATAGATGAAACTGGATTTCAACAGCTTCTCTATCTCTGCCTTAATGGTGGGTGCTTTCCTAGGATTCACAGTGCGTAAGCGTTGTCAAACAGGCTTAGCGTTGGGGTAAGTCTTAATCTCATGTTCGACAATCCGAGGGTCAATACCTGGAATCTCATCATAAGACCAAGCAAAAATATCACAGAATTCCTTGAATAGCTTGGTATATTCGAGAATCTCAGCATGGGAACAATCCACCCCAATATAGACATTCTCAATGGTGCCATGTTCCCATCAGCCATCTAACCAGGAGAGCTTAATGGAATCATGGGACTACCAACTCTCTGACTAAGAATCTCCTTATAATCCTCATGCTCCAAATGGTCAAGCGGTGGAAGGAAATATGATCTATGATGAAGTTCCTCCCATGGCGGCTCAACGCCCAACATAGCCTCGATGATCGCTTCATCTGAAGGGAAAACCATATCTAGGTATTCGTGGGCATGAGAAGACTATACTTCCCATGTCGGCAGTACATAGGGGTCTTCCTCTTCCGTCCGCCAAGAGGAAGAACAAGGCTCTGCAACATTCACAATATTAGCTTCATAAGCTATCATGGTTGTAGGAAGCGGCACATTGGTCTCAACAGGCTCACTCAAAATACTCAGTGTGGGAAGAATCCAAGGATATCCCATATGAGTCATGCGAAAAGACATTGAGGTCGTAGAAGTCGAAGCCTTATCGGAACAAGATCCTATCATGAGGACCGGTGCAGGACAACTAAAGCTTCCCATGAGGGATGGATACATGCCTACACCCACAATCCCAGTTTCTGGCTAAGAGTGTTCAACGACCGGGACCAAAGTTCCCGAAGATGTAGTAATAGGGGAATTCTTGAATGTCATTTGATCAATCGTTACAATCTTCCCGTTATGTGGAAAGCATACAACGCAAAACACGGAAGAAGCAACGACTTGCATACTATACATCCAGTTCTGACTCAACAAGAGATTGTAGTCAAGGGGCACATCAACCACCTCAACCTCTATCACAACGGTCTTCCCTCCCAAACAGACTTTAAGGGACGAAATGATGTCGTGCGGCCTAAAATATCTCCCATCAAAAGTAGTTAACATAGTCGCTAATTTCGACAACTTAGGAGAACCAAGACCCTTCCAACAGGACAAAGACATCACAGATGTAGTAGGGCCCTCGTCAATCACAGTGCACTTGACGATCATCTTAAGACATTCTACATGTACCAAAAGCGACACATAGTAGGGAAAGCGAGGTTGATGACTTGCAGTTTAAAATTTGATCACTGAGGAAGAATCATCACCGTTCACACCAAGAGTAGAAAGCAAATCCTTCCTTTGCGAAGGACAACTCTGAAGCACTTCCAATCCAGACATCGCACAAGGAGTATGCCCCAAATCCTCAAAAACTGAATAATTCTGGGCGGCTTGGGCATTTGGATTATGCCCGGAGCACTTATGTACCCCCTTAGGAATGCGAGGTGCAGCCTCAGGTTTATCTGCAGGTTTCTCAATGTGCAAAGGGGTTCCTAGTGGATCAGGTTCTTTTCCTGGGTTGGGTTGTGACGATCCATAATCTTTCGCACGAGTCACAACCTTGGCAGCATGGACCATGTTAATGCACCCACGAGCACTAGCCTCTGGTGGATCATTCTCACTAGATTTCTCCTGGGACTTCGAGTTCATATTCTGGTTATATGGTAAAGGGTTCGTTAGCACAGTTGGGACTTGTGCTAAGAGTCTCGAAGCTTCATCAATTCGAGGGCACAAGTAAGTGAGGTGATCATCCTTACATAGCTTGCAAGGAAACTTAACCTTACGTTTCGCTTACTTGTCCCCACCAGCATTCTGAACGTTCTTATCATTATTGGAAGCATTCTCATTCCTATTCCCACCCTTTCGATTATTATTCTTACCCTTTTTTCTATTTCGTTCAGGTTGCTGGTTACCCTTCTGGTCTGACGATTGCACAGAAAGTACACTCACCGTTTGGGTGGGTTGAGACGAAGCCGTAGCTTGTCCCGAAGAAAACTGGTTGAGAGACAATTGATTGACTTGTTTTGCAACTGAACCTACAGGTTTCGCACTTGCACAATCCACAATGCCATCGACATGTGGTCCAGGTTTGACCTTGGGATCGAAACTAGAATGAGGAGCATTGGGAATAATATCATACAACAAACCGGACTAAGCATAAATCAAGTCCAATTCATGTACCCTAAATATTGCTTGTTCCTCATTCTGCATTCCCGATGTAGAAACATCCTTCGCGATATATGGCAATAAATACTTGAGGAACCATTCGAGAAGGAACTCTGGCAGTATAAAAGCTTTAATTAATCTATTCCATCTACGCCACTCCTGAATATGATCAGAAATATGCGTGGCTTTATCTTGCTGAAATGTCGACAAGAGTTCAGTACCAACGTCATAGTGCACTAGTAGCTGGAAGTGATTAAGAAAAGTCATCGCAAGATCGTCAAACAAGGTAAAAGCTCCCTTTGGTAGCTCTATATACCATTTCATAGCAGGCCCTGTGAGGGTGCGTTGAAATAGTCGCAAGCAGATTGAGTCCTGATGTAACGAATTTGAAGAGCACCAAAGGTGAAATGTGCTAATGTGTTCGCTCAAATCCTCTCCCGGTTTGCCTTCAAACTTAGGTATGTCTGAAGGAAGATTGGTAGGGACAGCCGGCCAAGTCGGTTCATGAGCCATGGGATCATTTGTAAGTCTCGATAAGTCAGGAAGGTTAAGCGTCACGAGGAAAGGGAGCCTAGGATGATGAGGTCGATGGACCGTTCCCTGGTTCACATAGGTTTGAGCACCACCATGGCCTTGGCCATAGTGTCCTCCTCCTGTCTGACCTGTATAAGGTGACGTGGAAGTACCATAGTAAGGTGGACCTTGACTAGTAGGAGCTACGAAGCCATAATTAGGAGAGTAAGTAGGTTGTTGATACCCGCCTCCATAAGGTGAAGAAACCTATCCATATTGCGGACCGTAATAAGGTCCATAGGTCATCGCATGCGATGTCCCATGGGACACTCCGTAGGTAGGAAGATAAGCTCTGAAAGGGGGAACATACATACCAGAAGTAGGTATATATGCCCCGAACGTAACAAGTTGACCACTATAAGCGTGAATATAGCCTCCCAAAGCAGCGGGTGGTATATGAACTTGAGACACAATCAGCCTAGTAACCATAGTATGGACCTGACTCATAGCCATGTATCGACTCGAAGGACCATGTGTATAAGGTGGAGGATGTACATTTGAAGAACTCGGAACCGAGAACGAAGGAATCTGAGTAATAAGATATATAGTACCACCTATCGTCACCCGTCTCGAACCTGGTATCCTAATCGGATCACAAACCCTAGACCTAGGAGGGGGTGAGATGTAGCTTCCACCACTGGGACGGAAGGTGCAATGTGACTAGTACTCCCAAACCTCTCCGCAAGGTAAGGAATGGGATTTCCCCCAGGCATAGTGCTAGGATCAAGGTTGGATTCGACATGAAATGTCAAATCATGCATAGGAAAACCAGTCGTAGCATAACTACCGTAGCTAGTGCTGGCAGGTTCAAAGTGATTCTCGGCATCTTTTGGCATTCCATATTGGTAATGTGTCGACAGAGAATCAGCCCTAGAGTGAGTAGGTCTATCATGCAAAGATCCTATCTAGGAAATCACAAGATCGAACTCAGCTAGGTCAGGTGAAGGATCGTATGTAGGAGTAAATTCCCCATCATCAACACGAAGGAGAGGAGGTGGCTCAGGAATAGTTTCTGAATGATCCTCCATGGTGTGTGAATTAGTGTGTGACATAGTCCTCCTAGAATGTCTAGGTCTCTCTCCCAAAGGAGGAGGAGAAGTGGAAGGCGAAAGTCTTGTTAACTGACGAGAACGCTGCGGAACCGCACTCAAATCCACAATGACTCAAAACAAAAATAGCAAAATACTCTCTATTTATGTAAACCCTAGGCCAACTAGAGTGCACAGAGAAATCACTAATAAAATATAAAGCCAAATGCAAGCAAACAAGGGCTGGATAAGTGAGCTCCCGAATGAAGCAGGTATGTCTCGCCTAGGAGAGGCCTGAGACTCCCATACACAAGAAGCGGAGGTACGTAACCAATTATTGTGGCCCTCAGCTTCAATGCATAAAGCGACTGTGTTGTCCGACCCCAACCTAGCCGGGACACCTGCAGAATAACCTCTACAAGTACCCCCTCGATATCCTAGGTAAGGTCACTAAGGTCACCTCAATATAATCAAAGCTCAAGCGGGATTGACCGTATGGGCAGGGTAGCAAAGCCCGAAACTCTCGAAAGAGCCCCAGATACGAATACAATCTTGGAAATATCTCCGGTGCTACTCAGTTATGACTAGGGGTCATCCCAATCAATAACCGCTCACACTGCCTCGTGCTTAACTCCCGTTTGAGAGGAGGATCCTGAGAACGATGGTTATACTAAGGATTTCACACACTCCCTGGACAGACACCTAGATGTTCTTGTTTAGTGATCTTGGAGAATTGACTTACAATGAACTATTCCAAGATCCTAAAACCTAAGCTTGTTGGTGCACCCTAGAAAAGAAAAGAGTGTAATTCATTTTAATTAGCATTGATTTTAGTTGGCTTTATTACTCAAAAATAGGATATGGTCGTGCAACTAGTGGTGTTATGACGCAACATGAAGTAAAATGCACACCGTAACAATCAATGCAAATGCATTGTGTCCATGTAAACATAGTATGCTACTACGTGAAATGCACAATTTTTCTTCAAATGATGAATGCATTTTTTTTCTATATGAAGTCCTAACTAGTACTCCAAAGCAAATCTAGATCTAGTGCAAGTACAATGCAAAGTGCAAAATGCAATGCATTATGATAAGCAAATGTTTTTGGATTTTTTGAAAATATACGAGATGCAAAAAGAAAAAGAATGATTATAACACCCCCAGACTCTGCAAGCACACATAGACAACATCCAAGCAAAGCACTAAGGTAAAAGAACTCTAATTCACTAATCTCAAACAAAAAACCGAAAATGCCATGACAAGAACTTACCTAAAAAAAAAATTAGGCTAAAAAAAAAACGTTTCCAGTCAGAAACAGAGGTCAAAACAGACTCAAGCAGTGCCAAAGGAGACTCAACAACTAACAACATTCACCCAGCAACCAATTAACTTCCACAAAAAGGGAAAAATCCAAGGTATACGTGACTGTTCGCAGTAAACCTGCGTGTATACGTGGAAATCACAGAGGAAACCATGTGTATACGCGACTGTAAATCAAAAACCCGCGTACAGGAAGAAAAGGTGCATAAAACAAGGAAAACAAACAGGCTGAGACAAACTTCACTCCAATCAGACTCTACCAGGCATACATGCCCCCAGACCTGACACAGAAACAAGAGAGAAAGAGCAATTCAAATACATTGAATGCCGAGAAAATCACCCCCAAAGGACAAATACTAGGAACTCCCCAGAGGAGTCACCAATTCTGTTACGGAGAGAAATTCCTATGGCTTGGGGTACCACAATAGACAGCTTTGACTCCAGAAATCAATCTTTCCCAATATGCAATAGAAATAAAATGTCTAACACTAAAGGATCAGACCTCGTACCTTATTTTGGGCGGTTGAAGTAGATCCCTGTTGAGCTTTCCAATCTTCAGCTTAAATTGATATAATATTTCCTCAACAACAAGTAAACAATACAAGCATACTATATACCATGGTGTTAGATCTATTCTAGCATATATAATCAATAATGTAAAAGAATTTGACATATTCCAATGGATACAATATTCAATCAAATACACATCATTGGACAGGAAAAGATAGTTCTTATTAATATAAATCAGATATTACAAGATAGATAAAACCTCTGACGGCATGTCTGCGAACCGGAGAAACTGAATCCCCCACTTGGGCCTCCACCACCTCACGATAGCAATCTCACTAGCAAAAGGCAAGCTTGGGAAGAACACAAAAGTGCTCCAAAGGGACAAAAGGATGCAGACTCAAGCATAAATTCCAGCGACAATGGACTATAGTTTCGTTGCTTTCAATCTCTCTATATTCCTTCAATGTACCAAGGGGTTCCTTATATAGCTTCACAAGGGATAATGAAGGGTCGAATCCGAGCGATCTCAAGGCATATGGAAGGCCAGGAGTTGAATGAGTCGGATCCATGTCAAGGAAAACTCCAAAAGGATTTGGAGTATGCACACATCCCGATGTACGTGGTTATAGGAGTCAAACCCGCGTATGTATGCGGTTATTGGGTAAAAATCCATGTATATCATTTTTTATATAGTTTTAGGGATGATCAATGAAACATCAAAGGATAAAATATGGTCCATGGGGTCTAAAGAGTCTACAGCGGGACAGGGGAAGGCCATACAAAGTGTGATTCACCTGGAGTGGTGAAATCCACTATAACAGGTGGCAACCTCCCTACATTTGGGGTCATGATCCCCCAAGAAAGTGGGATCAGAGCAGGTGGCTCAATTAATGACAACTGACCCAAAAGACCTAGGAAATCTTTATAAAAATGCCCATTGAAGAGAGCCAAGGTTGCTCATTCTAGGGAAGTGATCATTCAGATGAATGAACTTTAGAGAATTCAATGGAAAGGGAATTTGTGAAAAGTGTTTGAGGGGTTAAACTGCTGAGTGATCTAGTGTATATTTTAAGCTAAAGGATCTTACTTCTGAGTGTAGAATCAGTTCTGAGTCATTGGACTAGTCTATTATTTTCTTGATTCACCAGTTCTCAGCCAAGGAGACCAGGAACAGGCTTGGGGGTCTTGAGGAGACGTTGTTTGAGCACTCTCCAGGAGTTGGTAAGGAGAAACGACCTCCTAACGTTGTTGTTGTCTAGCTTAATCAGGTTCTACAGTCTTTTTGTTTTACTGTGTTAGATGGTTAAATGTGAGACTAACTACTTAATGAATGTTAAATATTTAGTTGTGAACTGATAGAGTTAGTAATCTTTTAGTTATTGAAAAACTAAATCTGAAATTGATGAAAAATAATCCTAACCTATGTTTTTCCACATCTAGAAGAACCAGACCGTACTCCAACATAGGTAGTGTATTTAGAATGGATGAAGAATAAGATAGGAGCTCAAATGAATAAATGTATTATGCATTTCATAATATCAGAGTAACTTATTTCTCTGTGTAGATTGTTAACAGAAAAGAACAATAACCTGTTTATTTATATCTATAAATTATTTAGCTTGTTGATGTAAGAATGCTAGAAAAGGAATAGCCATAACTTATTACAGGTAGCAAGTTTATCATATTAATAAGTTTCTCAAGTAGATAATATGTTATTATTTACACAGTACATTATGTTGTTACTGAAATCAAATTATGCAGAAGGGTAAGTCATGTTACACTATATATATA
>LPNX010869352.1:266960-337022 GCA_001517045.1 Pseudotsuga menziesii | reverse complement strand
TGGTTAGGCAATGATAGATACTAGACTACTCGTTCTCACTTACCCGCGAACAATTACCTTCACGGCGTACTATTGCACCTTCCTTGGGGCAATTGCTAGTTTTAAACCATGAGACCTTTCTTTAAGCTACTTCTAAATTTTTGGTCGTAGTTAAATCTTCTTTGGTTTTGAAAATTTTAATTGCGGCCAGCCGTTTGGAAGGTTGAGAGTGTCGCTGTTATTTCTCAAAGGATTTTTCTTGGAAAGGTTTTACATACATATCTTGTCATTTTCCAATGTTTAGGCCTAAGGCCTTCTTTATCCCAGGTCGGGTTTGAAAAACCATGTTGATTAAATAAAAACGTAACATATATATTTTTACGCTAAAGCGCTTTTGTTGCGACGTTTGTTCACTAGTTTATTACTCTCTGGACTAAGAGATACCAGAAGTTAGTGCCTAATCTGTCAGCGTTTTTCACCAGGTGAGGCTTTGCCGGTACCGGATCTTCATCCAGAAGCGACGTGTCCGCCGGATTCTCGAAGCTCTCCCACACAACACGGCCATTATGTAATGGCTCTCCATCAAAACCAGATTGCCAGAGTCCAGAATTACCGCTGGGAAGCCGACCTACGGCAGTTGCAACTTGCCCGTCTCCCCGACGGAAGCATTGTCGACATCCACACAACCAGCCGGCCTTCTTCCCTGAATTTCAGAGCCACAGAAGCGCCAACAGAGGTTTCCCGATTGGCAACCCAGACGTAGGTTTTAAGTGGAATTCCAGCATACCAGAATCCCACCTACCATTTATCTACGTCATTCAGGTTGAAAAACCCCAACTCAAATTTGCCATTCTCTTCGAGAAATCTACTCTCCAAAAGAGTCACACACAACTATCCAAAAAAATGCTCCATAATAATATATGAATATATCTCACAAAAGAGCAAATATCTCCCAATGGAAAATACCGGTGGAAATGAATGACAAAAATAAACAATAAGCATGTTCATTATCAATGGCGATGGCGAGATTTCATAGCATTTCAACCCTAGGCTCCAATATAAAAGGGCATGCCTCTTAGATAATTTGTATGCTGGTTTGAAGGAATTTTTTTAAATTAAGGTTGGCAAAATATTTCAAAGCAACTGGTTATTGGTTTTCTCTTTATATTCTCCTCCTTTCATGTGGTTCAGCTAAAAAGGAGAATTTCAAACTTTATTTGGTATGGGGACTTAGATTCTCAAAAGTTCTGTCTATCGGCCTGGGATACTTTAGGTTTGCCTAAGTTTTTGGGAGGCTAGGTTTAAAAGACTTAAAGTTGTTTAATCTCTCTTTATGTGCAAAAAAGTATGTAGAAGTCACTTCTCTCTCCTAATTTATGGAATAAAGTTATAAAGTGCAAATACATCAAACAATGGTCGATGGCGAGCTCGTTTAGAGACTCAGCAACAAAGTACCCAAATCCCTCTTACCTTTGGAAGAGTTTTTTAAAAGCCCTGCCGGTCATAAAGCAACACCTGAGCTGGTATGTTGGTCATGGCTTTCAAATCTTCATCGGCATTGACCCTACTGCAAGTGTAAAGGGAAATTTTTTTTTATCTAGATCTTTGATTTCTGAACTTCACTGCAGGAATTTCTGGGTCCTGTCTCAGATTTGGAAATCTTCAGACGCCGAGGTTGGTTCTTCGCTAAACGATGAAAACTTATTGCTTCCAGCAAACCTTGAAAGTGAATGGATTTCCTTCACTACCTCCCTTTCTTGTGTAGGCATTATTCTCGGTGAGGGTGTTGACTCTTTGGTTTGGGAGCAAAATATTTCGACTGGAGTGGTTACTGCGAAACATGCTTATGAAGTTTTAGTGGCTCAAAGAAGTCTCCCTCTTGCGAGATGGTGGGGCAAGGGGCTTTGGAAAGGCTCTATGCCTCTAAAAGTCAAATGTTTTAGCTAGTTACTCCTTCACAACAAAATTCTGGTTCAGGAAAATCTTCAAAAAAGAGGATATATTGGCCCGAATATTTGTTCCTTGTGCAGATCTGACTTAGATTATGTCGAACATCTTTTTTGGCATTGCTTTTATTTCAAAGCAATTTGGAGAGAGGTTAGCAACCACTTTTCTATCTCCTTTAGCTAGGATCTGAGATCTATCGAAGACTGTTTGCTCTCTTGGTTTGGTAGCATGAAGAAGCAGAAAGTTCTTCCTTTTTTGCTTTTTGGGAAATTTGGAAAACTAGAAATAGACACATTTTCCAGAATATTTCTCCTTCTATTTGCAACACTGTTTCAAAGATTGTGGTAGGTTTTCTGGAATGGAACAGAGATAGTGGCCCAAAAGTTCAAAAGGTTCGTATCATCCCAGTTTTGGAATTTGATACCATTTATGGTTTCTTTGATTGGGCCCAACAAGATGGAAATTGTGGTACTGGCATGATCCTCCGCCTAAATATCAAACACAATTTCAAGCTAAGGATGGGTGTTGGTAGTGGTACCAATACGTGTGCTGAACTTTTAGCTTTGTGGGGACTTTTATGGTTTGCAAAAAAAAGAATATCCTCCATCATACTATTTTTGGTGACTGAAAGGTCGTTATTCACTGGGCCAATGGACACACCACTTTGCAATCTCTGAGTTATGGTTGTTGGTTGAAAAGAATTGTGATTCTTAAGAATTGTTTTTTTCCTTATCCTTGAGGCACTTGTACAAGGTGTTCAATTCTGAAGAGGAAAGCCTATCAAAGCTTGCGATAGGAGACTGCCCTGGTATTCTTCACTTTTTTGAGTTCTCAGACGAAATCTTGATTGTTGAAGGACGTCTTACATGTTTCTAGCTCTCCCCTCCGGTTTTTCATTGGATTATTTCAAGTGGAATGGCATTGTAGCTCTCCGGAGTCTCGCTATTTTGACTGGCAATTTATTTGAACATTTATGCAGTTTTCTTTCTGAAGGTTGATGAGAAGGGTTTAGTCGTATTTTTTATATTAGTTAAGTTTTTCCCAGGGACTTTTTATTTTCAGCTTGTCATCTATTCTGTTTTGAAAGGTGTTTTACATGAACAATCACGATGTAATTTTGATTCTTATGAATATCAAATTACATACTTTTTTATAGTGAAAAAAAAAACTACATCAACGCGCCAAATATAATTGGCATTATCAAAATCTAAATAAAAAAAATTGTATTTACTTAATCATCATCTCGTATAAACTTTGTTCAACTTTTGTTTCTTAAGATTTAGAAAATTGTGTTTACTTATTGATCATCTAGTATAAACTTTGTTCAACCTTTGTTTTTTTGTTTCTTAAGTTAATCAAGTTAAAATGGATTATCATATAATATTGACAAAAACAATGGACATCCAAGTGTAAATAAATTCTTGATGATAAGTGGCTTCAAAGAAGCTTAAAAACAACAATTCACTCTACCTCAACACCTCTCACAAGGTGGTGGCTATAAGGATAAACTCTTTACCCCCTTATTCAACCCCTCAATATATGAAATGGTCAATGGCCTTGTATGACAACCTCATCTTGGATCTCAACTTGTAATGACTTTTAGATGATCTTGAAGATATTGAGGGGATACAACACATCCTTGCTAGTTCTCAATCAAATTTTTCTTAAGGAATGTATAGGGATTGTATGATTTTTCCAAAGAAAATCTTGCACAAACATCCGTAGGCACTTTGTTGTATTTCATGGATGGCATCTAGTATAGACCCATTAATCCTTATCCCATCTCTTCATATGTGGTGTTTGGACTTATGAGTTTCCATTCAACACTTTTTTTTAATGTAGACCTTAACCTTTGATTGATGTTTCAATGTTTTTGTTTTAAATCTAGGACAAATGCTTTGAGTTCAAATCTATGCATCATGTAGATGTAAAATTACAACAATGTGGGTAGGAGAAAAAGAGTTCAATAAAGAAAAGGAGCATGATGTTCACTTAGAGCAATGTGGGATAGTGAAATATTAATTATATAAACCATGTGTGCAATGTTGTATAGTAGTAATGTATAAAAATGTAATTTATTCCTTCAAAGATAAAGATTTATCTTCAAGCTCATGCAATACAAATCCTTAATTCGGTAGCTCTCTATTGAGCTAGGATAAAGGCTGACTATCTCATTTTCAAAATCTCAACCAAATGGTAACTAATAAACATTGTTAATTTAATTGGGTAGGCCTCTATTGAGCTATGATAAACACTGATTATCTCATTTTCAAAATCTCAACCAAATGGTAACTAATAAACACTGTTAATTTAGGAACCTTAACATTTTCAAACAATTTGCAGATCATCATTTTCATCAATTGGCTAATAACAATAACTTTATAAAAGGATAATGTGTTAAATTAATGTCCACTTGCACCAATTTGGTTTGCTAGACATGTGTTAAGTCTCTTTGACAATGGACGGTAACCACCTACATGCAATCAAACAATTTATCTCACACACACAATAGCTCTACACATGTTGGGATTTGAACCTAGACTCTTTACATGGCAGCATCCCATCCCAACCACTAAGCGACAACCCTATTGCAACATTGACCATAAATACTACAAAATCATAAAAATAAAAGTTTTGAATCATTAAACACCTAAATTGAACAAAGAAAATATGAACTAAATTAGAGTTAAATGTCCCACAAACAAAAAAAGGCAATAAAAAACAAAGAGACAACGATATAAATGGGGAAGATACCAAATGATTAAAGATACTTACCTGAACAAAGTCAATAAAGTATCAAAATGGCTAATGGCTTAAGAACATGACTTCCATTGTACATAGAAGGGGATATCCCTAGCATCTTTCATTTGAAGATATGAAACCAACCTCCTTGACACTTGGGAGGGAGGTCTCCCTAGCATATCCCGTTGACGAAAGTGAATGTCATAAATTTGTGGCAGCAAAGGTTCACATTCATGCAAGTCTTTGCATGACACCAACATTGAAAAACAATAACAATATTAGCATATAAGCAATTAATTAATGGTAATGTCAACATCTCTCTCCAAGGATAGGGGATTACTACTAAGAACAAGAGTCACATAGCTACAATGTCCTTGTGCTTTTAAGCTTAAGTAGACAAAAAAGTGGAAAGCTAAAAACCATTTTGTGAAAAAACTAGAAGTCATTTGCTGTCAAATGTAAATAGCTACCATCTAGTGACATGGAGTTGAAATGCAAAGATATGTCCATGATATTGAACTTAACAAATAATAATTTAGTGTAATATTAAAACATATGCATAAATAAATAGAGAATATTCAAAATATATATATATATATATATTATTAAAAATAATAAATTTTGGTAAATTTTATCAATTTATTCAATGTATATTATGTTAAAAATAAACTATTTTTTAAAACTATATATATATATATAACCAATTATTAAAAAAAAATTCCTAAACAAGAACTTAATTAAGTTTAAAAATGTATATATAACATTATTTCTTGAGTACCTTTTATTTTCTTAAAACCATTTTGCAATATACACATTACGGAAAAAACATTAATTAGAAGTGACAAAACCCACCAACAATTAACATACATTGATAATCAACATTAAAATTCAAGATATTGGTTAACAGTCTCCTACACAACCACTAAGGTCCAAAATATTTGATATCACAAAACATATATTACTTTGCTAACTTTGATACTTCTATATTAAGTCTTCCTCATGTGAGATACTTTTTAGGCAGTCCTTAATGGTCATTAACCTAGACAGATTCGTGATTCCTGTTTCATGAGCTATTAGAAGATACAATTAAATTACCATATTTTTTTTCAAAGTGTTAAAAGCATTATGATGTAAATCCGGATCAGAAGATACAATTAAATTACCATTTTGCTTTTTCAAAGTGTTAAAAGCATTATGACCGTAAATCGGGATCACATGTTGCTGCAAATAAGGTGTTATGAAGGATCAATTGTAATAAAGAATTATAAACTACAGTAAGGACATGATGTCTATGAGCACTCTGAAGTGTCAAAATCAAATATAGTTTTTAATGAATAAATTTCAAAATCAAGTTTATCGTAATTTTTTTTTTTGCAAATAAGGTGTTATAAAGGATCGATTGTAATAAAAAATTATAAACAACAGTACGGAGCACTTTGAAGTGTCAAAATCAAATATAGTTTTTAATGAATAAATTTCAAAATCAAGTTTGTCCTAATTTTTTTGGTCACTAAGAATCTACTCAAAATTAGACATGTTTTGATAGTAAAATCTTGTTATAAAATTCAAGTATCCTTTCTGCATTATAGATTTTTAATAATTATTGAAAAGAAAATGAGTTACATGAACCTGACTGGGAAACGTAAGGCTTTTACCATCTAATGTCCAAGACTCCAATACTATGCAACAAAAGTCTTTGGTTGCCACCTAAAGCCCTGTGTTGATGTCCGGTGCTCCGCCATGTTAGTGATGAGAACCATATTGAAGGACAAGTCACCATTAAGGATGAACCAAATTCTGCCCTTTCTTTGTCATGGCACCCTGAATCAAGAAACTAAAGAAACTATCAAGAAACTCAAAACAATGTTAATTCAAAACCAATATGAAGAAACTCAAAACAATGTTAATTCAAAACCAATATGAAGAAACTCAAAACAACAATGTTAATTCAAAATCAATATCAAGAAACTCAAAACAATGCTAGATCTAGCAGAGCCGACTAAAACCAGAAACATTCTCTATTGACTAAAACCACAAACATTCTCTATTGAGCAGGGATAATGCTCGCCTTGTAATTGGCAATGTTCTAGAAAACGGGCTGTGAGAGATCAGAGTGATCCAGGGGAGGATTGCACCATCCACCATTGTCATTGGGAAGCACATTCTTGGGCGGGTAGAAGTTGGTTGTGGGGTCAGCAATAGAGTCAAGAAGGCACCATTGTAGAATGTAGATTGTTGCTGCACCAGATTTGACTGAAAGTCATAGAGTGTTGGTGTCATAGCCCTAGCTGAAACTGTTGTTGAGAAATGCAGAGTTGACTGAAAGTCATAGAGTGTTGGTGTCATAGCCCTAGCTGTACAAATTGTTTGTCAAATCCATAGGCACCACCTGAAACAGAGTAATGAACAAAACAAACTTCATCAGAACTCCAAGGAAAACAAACAACATAAGAACGTTGCCAACATTAACTAAGTAAAAACTATATGGGTTGTATGGACAGCCAAATCGCCAAGCCCATCGCTATATGTAAAGAGAGGTAATAGCTCGAAAGTCGAGGCTATAAGCTTTGGGTTTTTTATTCAATGAGACGTTATAAAAAGTCTACTAACTGTCTTTTTTATTCGCGAATTTATAAAGTTCTTATTGGTGGCTAGGGAGTTAGCAATAGACTAGGGTTTATCTGGATGTCGTCCAAATAATCTGGATTAATTATGGATCTTCTGTAATTAAAAAGAATTAAAACAGTCAAATAATCTGGATTTATTATGGATCTTCTGTAAATAAAAAGAATTAAAACAGTCAAATAATCTGGATTTATTATGGATCTTCTGTAAATAAAAAGAATTAAAACAGTCAAATAATCTGGATTTATTATGGATCTTCTGTAATTAAAAAGAATTAAAACAGTTAAAAAGAAGTAAGAAGTGTGAATGGAAAGTTTTATGTTCAAATCTCTATACGTCATGATTTGGGCTTTGTGGGCTTTGTGGATAAGCTTATAGTGGTATCAAGATTAGATCATTGAACCTCGTATCACGAGAGTACAAGAAGTGAAATCAATTAAATAATGGAATAAATGAGACAAAACTTGGTTCGTTTGTTGTTTGAGTGTGTGTCTATATATATGTAACAGAAAGGCACAGGATCCATCCATCAGCTCCACCTGTGTTATGTGGTCAAATAAATAACTTAAATCCATCATCTTCCTTCATTGTTGATATGTCACGTCTCCCTTTGCTCACAGTTGCAGATTCATAGTTTGTTCATATTTTGCCCATATATGAGTATAGATACCAGCACAGACATTTTGATTGATTAATTAAACTAATGAGTGATATAATTTCATTTAATGGTCATATCATTTCCGTTGTAGTCTAGTTGGTTAGGATACTCGGCTCTCACCCGAGAGACCCGGGTTCAAGTCCCGGCAACGGAATTTTAGTTTTATAACACCTGTTACTCCTCTTAATTTTGATGAAAAATGGACAGTGTTGCGGTTCCAAAACGCATGATAAATTAACCAAATATGTCACTACCGTTTGAACGTAGGTTGCTATGGCGTCGTCTTTATTATAAGATCATGCAGGGTTCTCGATGAATGGTAAGAATTCATAGCATTTAAACCCTTGGCCCTTATCAGAGGGCATGCCTCTCAGTTAATTTGTGTATATTGTTTAAAGGAGGGTTGGGAAAGATTTCAAGATCCGTGTAAGAGCTTGAAAAAAAATTCAAAGCAACATGTTATGTATATAATAATAGTTTAAGTTTAATGTTATGGTTAAGTCAGTTATGTCCAGGAAAAAATTCAAAGCAACATGTTATGTATATAATAATAGTTTAAGTTTAATGTTATGGTTAAGTCAGATATCTAATCATGTATGACATGTCTTTGTTTGTGAGATAAGAAGGTGATTCTCTTTGCATGGTGACTTGACTATTAAAGTCTATAAAAAAGGTACATACTCTAATATGAATTCAAATCTAAAATTTGGGCATATTTATTGATGATGTAGTATAAACTTTGATCAATTCTTATTTCTTAAACTAATTAAGCTTAAATTGATTCTCATACAACAATAATATTGATAATGGACATCCAAATAGTTTGTAGGAATAATCAAAATAATAGGCCAAATGGTGCTCTTAAAGCTCCCATAAACAAATTCTTGGTGGCAGGTAGTTCCAAGGATACTCTTACTTAAAAACAATAGTTTACCCTACCTCAACATCTTCTTGGAAAGAGGTGGTTTTCACGGTGGTGATTATATGGATAACTCTTCTTTCCCCCTCATTCAACCCTTGATATATGAAAGGGTTGTTGGCCTTCCAAAGATGATGGCAACCATCATCTTCGATCTCTACTTTTCATCAATTTAAACTCATAAAATTTCTAGCATGCATCGATTTTTAGATGATATTTGAAGCTATTAAGGAGGGGATAGAAGACCTACCTTTTAGTTTTAAATGAAATTTTCTTTAGGGAATGTCTAGGGTTGTTTGATTTTTCCAAGGAAAACCTTGCATAGACACTTCTAGGCACTTTCCTTCATTTCATGGATAACATTTAGTATAAACCCACTAGTCTTTGTGCACCTGATTGGGCCAAAACATGTGTTATCTCTAAGGAGGTCACAGGTTTGATTCTGGTGGGGGGTAGGGCTACACATATTGACTCGTCATACTGAAGCTGAAAGGGTAGGCATCCCTTTGATGTGAAGTTTCGGCCTAGGTTTACTAATGAGTTATTGGTATATGTGGCTTGCAAATTGTTGCATATACTCTTGGGAGGTTGCTAAGTTCCCATGGTTAAAAAGAAAATCCATTAGTCCTTATTCCATCCCTTTATATGAGGTGTTTGCACTTTTGGATTTTCCATTCAACACTTCTCTTTATGTAGATCATAAGCTTTTATTTGTGTTTCAATGTTATTCTTTTTTCAATGTTTTTGTTTTAGATCTATAGGACAAATTATTTGAGAGTAAATCTATGTATCATGTCGATGTAAAATTACAACCATGGGGCTAGGAGAAAAAGAGATAATTGAAGCAAAGAAACACGATGTTCGTTTAGAGAAACATGGGATAGTGAAATACTAATTCTCTAAACCACATGTGCAATGTTATATAGTAGCAGTGTAGAAAAATATAATTTGGCTCTTCAATGATAAAGATTTATCTTCACTCTCATGCAATACAAATTCTTAATAGGGTAGGTCTCTATTGAGTTAGGTTAAAGATGTCTATCTCTTTCAAAATATCAACCAAATGGTAACTAATAAACACTATTAATTTAGGACTTTAACATATTCAAACAATTCACATTTTTTCATTTTCATCAATTGGTTAAAACTATTTGACAAAAATGCACAAGATTCTACTTGTACCAAGTATTTCTTTGAATGCATTTTATTTTCTTAAGACCATTTTGTAATGTACAAATTATAGAAAATTATTATTCAAAAGAATTAGCCACAAAGACAAAACTTTAAAGAACAAAGAGATCAAATAAACCTAGATTCAAGATATTTGTTAACACCTCGTTACACTCACAATCAGAATTAGGGTTCAAGATATTTGTTATCAACATAAAAGATATAATGAGTTTTCTTATTCATAAATGCCTTTTTAGGCCGTCCTTAATGGTCATTAGCCAAACTAGATTTATAATTTTTATTTCATGCATTATTAAAACATATAATTGAATTACTGTTTTTCTTTTTCAAAGTATTAAAAGCATTACGATTATAAATCCAAATCACATGTTGAAAATAAGGTGTGATAAAGGATCATCTATAATAAAAAAATAAATAAAAAATTGTAAACTAAGTTGAAAAATTGATTTCTATAAGCTCTTTCAAGTCAAAATCAAGTCTATTTTTTAATTAATAAATCTTAAAATCAAGTTCAATTTATTTTTGTCACTATGAAATCTAGTCAAAATTAGATATGTTTTTTTAGTTAATCTCAACATAAAATTAAATTTTATTTTTTATATGGGTAAATCCTTAATGGTCATTAAAATCAAATAAGTTACATGAATATGCATGGAAACAAAAGGTTGTTTACCATCTAATTCCCCCTCCCCTCTTTGAAGAAACCATTAAATCAAATTCCATGCTTTAACTAAATCATATTAGGTCAAAATGATTATAAATAGGTAATTATCAATGGACATTAGGTCAAGAGAAGCATTGAACTAAAAGAGCGAAAAGGACTGTGCCATGGAAGGACTAGCCCTTTTTTCAATCCCTTTCTCAACCTTCTTTTAACATTTAACCGCTATGTGAATTTTTTTTTTTTAATTCAATATTTAATATCAAAGCAATATATATATATTTCTTTAAAATAATAATTTATCATAACTGTGTTAACAAGTGATATTGACATCTATATTTCTTTAGAGAGCTTAACACAAAAACATGATGTGTATTTCAAAAAACATAAAATTTCATTGCATGCTCATTTTGGTTTAGAATGATCATATCTTCAAGATTCACAACACATATAGTTTCAATGTGTCATAACATCTACGCACATAAATGGAATTATATTTTCTATAATGATTTACAACAAATATCTAAGAGGGTGGGTTTCGAAAGGCCATCTCTGCCACTTATAATCCATCAATAACAAGACATTAACAATATATATATATTGAAGAACAATCGACTGAGGAGCGAGTAGCAAATCACTGCCACAATAACATCCATTACACAATCACAAGACAATTAATAACCCAAAAGGACAAAAGATTTGCTAAAACTAAAAAGGAAAAGGCATGTTGTAAACCTAAAAATTTGCTAAGCTAGAAAGCAAAAGTAATTATTGGAATCCATTATGGAAAAATTGTGCCACACTTACCCATTGTACAGGTAATGTCGTTATCACGAATAACATAGCATGAGTGTTGATCCATCTAGAACCATTTGCATCTTGAAGCATTGGAAGGAATCCCAACAAAAAAAGCCCTAAAAAATGCCATTTCCTAACCACACAACACATGCTTAGTGCCAATTACTAATCAGTCCCATACGTTAGAGTTGGGACTAGAGGGTTTTAAATCTCACTAGAGAAAGCAATATACTACAACAGAGCCTGAATTTTTCTAATAATGAAGAATAATATGCCTCTATGTGCCTATGCATGTTTCATCACATTAAAGAGTGTTAAATCGAATGAGTACTAGCTCTTAATCATAACTTCCAAATATACAATAAAAATTTATTAGAGAAATACATAATGCATTCATTTTTGCCAAGTGTGCAACTTGAATCCCTTAAAAGAGACTTAGAAGCAAGTGTTGAAACACATCGAAATTGGAATTTAATTGATGATACCAAAAGAATAAAAAGAAAAACCTACATTAATGGAGTTTTAACCATGAAAATAAATTTAACCCATATTGAAAGAAAGAGAGATTCACTTATAGATAGAATGGACAATGCCGAGCCCAAATCATACCAAGAGCTTCAAGCTTCCACAAATCCACCATAAACCACACAACTTGAAATCCAAGGCAAGATTCTAGTCCCAATGCTTTCAATCCGAAGCTCACAAGGAATTACTAGCAACTAGAATCGGTGACAATGTTCTTATGACACAATTGCTAACACATAGAATCTCATAGAGCCAAAATTGACTTAAGGGAATGAGAAATTATGGAAGCAATGAATGAATATAGGAGAAATTAATCCATCTTACCTCCAACAATCAACATACTTAGATCTATGGGTAGGTCACAACCCAAGACCAAACGACTGACCTCTCAAGACCAAATGGAGACTACCCCACATGCTTGGTATAACCACCTTGTTGGTGCAAACGCAACCCACAAAACCTCAGTCGATAGGGGTTCCCACTCTGTCGATGCTCAACTCGTTGCGATCTCCCTGAGCATCGGCCCATAAAGGTTTTACCCTATCTGGAAACACCCGTGAAGCAGATGAAGTCTCACCTGAGATGTTCAAGGGAGGGCTGACGAAACCAAGTTTCCGCAGAATAGAAGAGGACTATGGGAATCGACAATTCATCACTTATCTACCAGATTTGACCAGTTACTCAATTAACAGAACCATTCATCATTGCTTTTCACAGATCACATCATTCATTTATAACCATAACAAGCCTACAAGTGTGAAAACAGATCTAGAAAGATAACATTATTCATAAGGAATAAACATCTCATGATAGATCCATGTCATAGATTCACTTCACATTCATCATTGGGTTCACATAACAGGAAAATAGAATGAGATAAAAAAGATAACATCAAAATGATAACAACAGTTCCGATCAACCTTCTTCTTATCATATTAGCTTCTGCGTAATCAACCATAGATTCAAAACACACAAAAATTCGATTGAGCCTTGAACTCTCAATTCTCATTCTACCATTTGATCGTGATTTGACATTTACAATTCTTCTTCTACTTATAGGCTTGCGCCTTTACATTCATGGTCCACTTGGACGATTTTCTAACTAATTCTTAACTGACTCTACCAACTAATGACCAATATCCACAAAATATGGTCAAAAAATACAAAAAGTGACACAAAATATTCAAAAGTAGTCTATCCTTCACCTTACGCGCTATCTTTGTCTTGCGCGCTTGTGTAACATCCACGATGCTGTGCAACTAACTGATCCAAAACCCCTTTCCAACACACCTCAACCCATCGACAAAATCATCCCGCCACCCCACACTAGGTCCCAAATTTCAATACAACAAGTATTGAAAGAGATCTAGCGTCTTAAGGTATAATTTTTTTTTATCTTAAATTTTTTACACATTAAAAAAAAACACCTCGAGAAATTTGATCCCTCTCAATGCTTGATAGATCCAAGTTTAAGATGGATCTATGTTGGTTTTATTATTTATTTTATTTTATGAGCCAATGTGGATTTTTTTAATTACTTTTCATTTGGTTTTAATTTTTTTTATTTTATGAGCCAACATGAATTTTTTTAATTACGATTTTATTTTTGGTAATGTAGCATTACATTTCATTACATTACGGTATGTTATGTCAAGTGACAATATCTCCCCCGTACTGGGTTGTAGAACATCTCAGTGACTCTTGATACAAACATAAATAGCAACAAAGCCAATTAACATTGAGAAAAATTATGATTAGTTAAAATATGAAAAATATTTCCTATTTAGAACTTCAAATTGAGAGATATTGTATACTAGTATGGAAAGATTAATGCAACATAGAAAATGTTATATTTCCCTTGTTGGGACATAACAAACAAACAATTACAAAAGGAGCATGGAGCGAAATCAATTCGATGATATAATAAATATAATAAAACTCTTGATATTATTTGTTTGTTATGTGAGTGTGTGTCTAGTTTATGTTGCATACAAGTATTGCATCTACTCCATCAACTCTAGATGTGTTGTGTGGTCAAATAAATAACATAAATCCATAAATAATTATCTATTGCTATTGTGTCAAGACTCTATTTGTTTATAGTTACAAATTTGTAATCTACTTAATTCTACCTATGTTTGAATATAAACATAAGCATCAACATTGGGTTGGGTTGGGTTGGGCTCATGCCTAGAACAATTTCTTTGCAAATTTTTTTTGATTGATTTAATGATGATGCAAATTTTAACTCTGATGGTTCTTAAAGCCCCTAAATTTGGGTGAAAAATTTGGTGTGGTCTAGTTGGTTATTTTACTCGACTCTTACATTAGAGACATGGTGTAAGGCCCTAGCCTTGAATGTCTTCATGCACCTTCATTTTCACTTCAGTGGTCATTGGTTGGCATGAATGGACGCGTCAGTAGGTTAGTTTGTGAAACGAGTTGGCTTGGGCACTCTTTCACAATGGTATGACATGCCACAAGCTTATAGGACACCTTACACTAAGGTATGGTGTACCACATGCATTATGAAACCTCACATAAATGTGATAGAATGTGCTAAGAGAAGCTTGGAGAAGAGATTTTTTTTAAAGACAAATTTTTATTTTATTGCAAGTAGCCCCACTTGATCTTCAAGCATGCATGTTGCATGGAAAATTATTGGTAATAGACTTGGTTGGATTTATAAACTTCGGTGCCATGGGTAGCATGTGGACCCAAAAGATAGATGCTCCATTACTAGGGATTACAACCATTGGATGGAATGGATGGAAGAACCATTGGACACGTGAACTTTGAATGCACATGCATGCCGATGCAACTCACTAAAGGGAATTGAGGCATGAAAAAGTGAAACCAATCGATGGACACAAGCCACCTTCATGGGAATATATCTATAGTTAGTCGATGGATTGCATGTTTGGTCCACTTTGGTATGGAGTGGGATGCAAGGCACCTCGCCTTGAGGAAAATGGATAAGGCATTCACTCTTATTAAAAAAGGACAACTCAATGTTTAAGTCATACATCCATGCTTAGTCATTCAAACAAAGGTGGACAAGGAGCTTTGGGGTTGTGCTAAGTTTAGGATTGGTGGTGGTGCGAATTGAGGAAGAATCTAGACCTACACGAGACAAGCCTACAAATGCATCAGAGGTTGTATTGTGTAAGTGAAATGGAATTTGGGAGTAATAATTATTTCCTTTTATTGATTGTACATATATAATAGACTTTCAAGTAGATATTCACACTCCCTTGTATATTTTTAACAATTTTCATTCTAATAATGTTAAGGCACCCACCTTGGTTGTTGCCTATACATTTGTGTTGCAATCTCTTTATGTTGTTGGATGTTATTATTCATTGTATTTGTGTTTGATTGATAATTTATTGTTGAATCTTAGTAAAGTGTAGATTTGGGATGCTTTAACGCCATAGTTGGACATGGGCCTATTGTTGAACTTGGTTGCATATTTATCCAATTGTAGCTTAAGAGAAAGTTATGGGCATGACTTAAGTGAAGAGGAACATTCTAGTTGTAGTGGGTGTGGGTTGGCCAAGCCAGTGTGGTCAAGGAAAGTAAATGTAGCATGTCCTCAAGTGCCGAAATGAATTTCATGAAATCAACAAGTTTGCAAAGAAACATTAGTGTAAACTATAGGTCAGTGACACCTAGGTTCAACTCTCCAAAATGAAAACTTATTTTTCTCACTCTAATTACAGTTTCAAAAGTCCTCATAATTTTATTTTTCTCACTCTGAGTACAAGTGATGTGTTCCTTCACTAGAGGTTTAAGACATGGATTTTTCGTTATAAACAATTATACACAAAAGAGGAAATTTCTCCCCAATTAAAATAGAGGTGAAAATGAAAGAGAAAAATAACTTAAAGGACAATGTGAGGTGGAACAATTAAAGCTTGATATAGGCTCGTACAAGATATCTCACTAAAATGCATGGGGATTTCATCAAATGTGTCAATATTGTTTCAAGTGTTTGGACATTTAGAAAACAAAAGGTAATAGTGGATGTTAATGATAAAAATAGGACATTGAAGATTATTATTAGGGTAAGACTAACCTACACAAATTTTTTCCACAAAAAATTGGAAGTCATTCATGCATACACAATAGATACCATATAATCAATTTGACAACAATTTTTTTTTTTTATACTGACATACATGGCATATTATTTTGTATGGTTTGTAAGTTGTTTCATTTATTCCCTATGGACAACATCATCGACTCTATCATCGCCCACTCTAAAATGCAAGTTGATAATGAGGCCTTGTTCTTTATACATTGATGCAGAGTTAGTGATAAATAGCGAGAATGATAGTTGCGTTGAAGAAGACAAGAATTTATTGACATGGTTGAGAGCCAAATAGATATTTAGAGTGAAATAAGTGACAAGATAGAAACAGTCAAGGTTCCAAATACCATGACATGGGGTCGAGATTGAAGACAATATTTTACATGAGCTAAGATGTACAAGCACAATCTTGAGAACCATAAAAAATGAAGGAATAGTTAGCTTTGCAATGAAATATTAACAACATTTTCCTTGTGCGACAAAGGTTTCACACCCAATTAGACAGATACAATATTGTATCCAATGTGGGTAGATTTCCCTATCCTTCCATGAAATTATTCCCTTTCTTTATGTGTTTTTATGTAGGGAAATGATGTTATCTCTTATGATAATTCATAGTGTTTCAACCCTAGTCTCCATAAGACAGCATGCATCTAAGTTAATTTGTTTAAAGGCTTGAAGGAATTTGTTTACATTAGGACTAGGAAAATATTTCAACGTATCCTAGTAGGTACATCAACTTGACAAATGTGAGTATTCATTGCCAAAGTGAATTATACAAAAAAAATTGTTAGTTAATTACTAATATACTAGTATAACCCTTGGTCACTAGTTGTTTCTTAGGATAATTAATCTCAAACTTATTCTTATACAACAACGATACTAACAATAAACATCTGATTGGTTTGCAGGAATAACAAAAATAATAGGTCAAATGGTGTTGTGAAGGCTCTTGTTAACAAATTCTTCATGGTGGATGGATCCAATAACTATTCACCCTACCTCAACAACCCCTTACAATGTGGAGGCTATAGGGATCACCCTTTACCCCCCTACTCAATCCCTGATATATGAAATGGTTGGTGTCCTTCTAAAGAACATGGCAACCGTCATCTTATATCTCTAGTTTTCGTCATTTAGACCCCTAAAATTTCAAACAAGAACTCAGTTTTAGATAATCTAAAATATATTGAGGAGGGGATAGAAGACATCCTTGCTAGTTCCCAATTAAATTTTCCTTGGGGAATGTTTAGAGGTTGTTTTATTTTTCCATGGAAAACCTCACATAGAAAGCATTGATTACTTTCCCACATTTCATGGACAATACCTTATTATAAACTTAGAAATATTGATTATGGTTCTTGACCTTGTAAGGATATCAAGTGAGGCCCGCAATAAAGACAACTGTTCCAAGGGATTGACCCCGAGACCTCTTGCATGAAGCTCAAAGTACTGAATCACTTGATCTATCTCATTGATCTAAACTATGGGTTGTTTGATACTTGAAGGAAACACAATTCATTATAATTGGACCGATTTTAGTGAATTGATTGATATATTGTGTTTGCAATAAAAGTTATTAGATTCCATTTAAGAAGGACAATAAAAGTGCTATGATCAAATGTTGTCTTTTGGAGGGGAGGTATTTGCACTCTGATCTCTCCTCAATTAGTTATGTAATTATTGGGTAGGAGACAAACCCCATTGAGATACTTGTTTGGACTTCTTTTTTTTTGGTATATATTCCATCTACCATGATGTAGAGTGTGTTGTACTCAATGTGTGAATTTCAAGGTAGAACTCTAAATAATTAGTGTCACTCATTCAATGCCAATGCAATATTTTTTTAACAATAGGTCCAGGAACTATGTTTCTTAAGAAACCTAGCATTTTTACATGGACATGATATCCCTCACTCTCTCGTACGTATAAACACATTACTAAGAAAAAACTTTAAAGAAGACACTTATATCTCCCAACCGTAAATTATTTCTTTAAATATAGTCACACTTATAGCCCCTTGTCATAAAAATTTGAGAATCTCATGATTTGCGTAGACTTCCATAAACTTAATGGGGTTACTAGCAAAGACCCTTTTCTCATACATTTTATAGAGATATCTTAGAAGGAAATAACCAAGGAAAATTCTTCCTTCCTCAATTGATACATAGACTATAACTAAGCATCAATTCAAGGGAAGGATTGATATTTGAAAATATATGTGACTAAATGGAGGGATTAATGCTTATTAGAAAATGCCATTTGGTCCAGTCAATGCACCCATATGTTTCTATTAAACTATATATATATATATATATTCAAGGGTTTCATCCACAAGACAATATAATTGTACCTCAATTAGTGGGTGTTGTTCAAAGGCATGAACAATCATCTCTTTGAGCTTAAAAAAATTGTAGGTGTACTAGACTTTCCTTTAATCTCAGGAAATGTTAGTTTCTAAATACTTTAAGGAGACTATTGGGACATAAAGTGTTGAAGGAGTAAAGGATGGCCAACGTAGACATGCTTAAAGTTATTTGGAACCTCGAACCCCTAACTAACCCATCAAAAGTTAAGTCATTTTTAGGGCACACAAGACACTATTGGAAGTTCTGTAAAGGATATGTGTGAAAGTTGGATTGCACAACATCACAACCAAGATTTTGAGTTATGTGCAAACCACCTAGATCTAGATTCATGAGCAATTCTTACTTATAGTTATTCTAGAGATAGCATGAAATGATAGAAGAATTTGAGACATAAACTAGAGAAACCTCTCTAGAGTATATTTCCATTACTATAATTATTGAGCGCAAACCGGTACAATATATAGGCATTATCACATGCAATACCTTGGGTAAATACCATGGGTATCTCACATTAATGCCAACTTATCTTGACTAATTCCCCCAATCTATGACATTGTGCCAAGTGCAACTCCAAGTAGTGGTCATGATGAGGTGAAATGAACCTAGATGGACTATGAAGTGGTTAGGCTCGTCAACAAGTGTGAAAGGAACCATCATGAGGGTGCTAGAGGTGGTTTAGTGGCTTGGTTTTGGACCATTAATAATAAAATTGGCCAAAACTCAAGAGGGCACACCCAGTCTCCTTAAAACAGGGAAATGCAATAACTACCCCATAAATGTAGCATAGAGGGGCGCATTGACTCCATAGAACAAGGAAAAGAGTGGGTAAGTGGACAAACAAGATTTATGGCATAACCACTAGTCTAAGTGAGTCAAATGTGGACAAACTCTTGGTCTAAGACACAAGAATATGAACTAGAACCATTTTCACATGGAACAACTTACACTAAAAACTTAGAACCTTATACAAAGATTATTAACCAAGGTCTAGATGGGAAATATGTTCCGACACCCCCCCTTAAGCCAAAATTTTTGTGAGCAATTATTGAGGGCCCAATCAACAAGGATTATGGTCACCCTTTACATTATTAATCCATATGAACCGAGGAAAGAGGAAAAAACACATGGGGAAAATCCTCCCTAAAAAATGGGCATGAAAGAGAAACCGAAATCTGTATGCACTCCAAACTAATGAGTATGTATGGAGGAATAATATTCTTGGGAAGAAGTGGAATGTGTTCGACCAACTCAAGAATGTGTACAGCTACATGATGAATCTTGGGACCATGTAGAACAACCGAAATGCAATGATAGTAGAGTGAAGGCTTCTCTTCAGACTTGAACTTCGAACCAACCAAGGTGCCATGTTTAAAAGAGACTTGAAGTGCTCGAGAATAAGTGACCCCAAGCGAATCATAAGGCTCTTGAAGCATCAACTTTGAATAAGGTTGTAATCAACTCTAAGAAGGTGCACCCAGTCTCCTTAAAACAAGGAAATGCAATAACTACCCCATAAATGTAGCATAGAGGGGCGCATTGACTCCATAGAATAAGGAAATGAGTGGGTAAGTGGACAAACAAGATTTTATGGCATAAACACTAGTCTAAGTCGATCAAATATGGACAAACTCTTGGTCCAAGACACTAGACTAGGAACTAGAACCATTTTCACATGGAACAACTTAAACTAAACACTTGGAACCTTATACAAATATTATTAACCAAGGTATAGATGGGAAATATATTCCAACACCCCCCATTAAGCCAAAATGTTTATGAGAAATTATTGAGTTCCCAAGCAAAAAGGCTTATGGTCACCCTTTACATTATTAATCCGTATGAACTAAGGAAAGAGGAAAAACCACATGGGGAAAATCCTCCCTAAAAAATGGACATGAAAGAGAAACCAAAATCTGTATACACTCCAAACTAAATGAGTATGTTTGGAGGAATCTTCTTCTTGGGAAGAAGTGGAATGTGCTCAACCAACTCAAGAACGTGTATAGTTGCATGATGAATCCTAGGACCATGTAGAGCAACTAAAATGCACTGATAGTAGAGTGAAGGTTGCTCTTTAGACTTGAACTTTTGTAACACCCCGGTTTTGACCCCATTTGCATTAAATGTATATTATGTATATATTGTAATTAATCCTGGCGTGGAGCTAAAGGAAAAAGCCCCACCATTGATTTAACGTTTTATGTTCCGGCAATTAAAATCGTTGTCGATGGTATTTTCGTGCTAGCCGACACATTATAATTTTTGCATCATGTAAATATGCATTTTAATTAAATACCCACAATCGGCTATGTCTATGCAACAAATAATGAGATGGGGGCATGATTTTCCTAAGGATAAGGAGGGGGGAAATATTTAACCTTTGGGGCCAATGGGGAAAATCCAAATGTCAAAGGGAGAACCCATGAAACAGTCAACTACCTTTCTTGTCTCATTCACCCAATCATTTAATTCTTCCAAAAATGGTTGAGTTGGTTAATGCATGGGGATGGGGAAGAGTATGGCAGTGAGAAATTTGAATTGAAGAAGTCATCAGATTTTGGAAAACATTTTTCTGACTTGTGGGGCAAGTGAATGCTTAGGAAGACATGCCCAAGCCATGACTCACCCACGTTTTCCATTTTTCCTCACCATTCTCCTTCATGTGGGATTCCTTCGTGCAGCTAAAGCTTCCTATGTGTTCATCCTTCACGTTGGAGTCATTTTCCTCATTTTTGCATGCCCATAAATTCGTTTTGGTATTGTTCAGTAAGTGGGTGTTGACCTGGGAAAGGAGTATAGGAAATAAACTCGGGCGCGCAACCAAAGAAGATATACCGTGTGTGTGATGGAGGCAAGGGCAGATCGCGAAGATACTAGAGGACCCGCTCAGGAAGATCAGAGAGGTGTGCGACGCAGGGAAGGCAAGTGCAAAAAGCGCACAATTAATAAACGGCTGGAAAGTGACAGGGCAGTCATGGGTGTGGAAGTCGGCTTAAGTCGACGTATGCCACACGAGTGGAAGCACACTGTAAGTAAGGCCATTAGTGCCTCGTGTCGAGTCATGATCACCACAACTGTAGCCTAATGGTGACAGATAACAGACTGCCTGTAAGCAGTCGACCCAGTGTGGTCATGTAACATGTTATAAATGGGATAGATTTAATAGTTAGAAGGTTTATTTTTGTTAGTCGTAATTACGGAGTAGGTCTGGAGATAAGATCTGTATACAGTTGCAGAGAACGGATCTAAGAAGGAGGTAATCAGGAATCTGCAGGAGGTAGTGAGGATAGTGCAAGGGGAGACAGGACGTAGTGAGGATAGTGCAGGATGGCTGGACAGATGAGTCGATTTTGTGCGACTGAGCACAATTGTGTGTCATCACGTGTGACTTGACTTTCCTTTCCACGTCCCAACTAGCGCAACTTGTGCGACGCAGCTGATTCACGTCAATTGACTCTACGACTTAAGTCGAGATTCATAACAGCAATTATATAGAATGATTGCGCCGAGAGGCTCTCTACAGCCCAGTATGGGGGATATCTTGTAACATGATGTAACGTTAGTAACGTTTGTAACATGTCGGCAAAAAATAATGGTGATAGTGAATATTATAGGAGAGATCTTGTAACGTGATGTAACTTTTGTAACATGTCGACAACAAATAATAGTGATAGTGAATATTATGGGAGAGATCTTGTAACATGATGTAACGTTTGTAACATGTCAGCAAAAAATAATAGTGATAGTGAATATTATGGGAGAGATTTTGTAACACAAAATAAAAAATAATATCACTTTCGTAACGTTATTTTTATTAATAAAAAGTAAACTTTCTAATAGGCCAAAATAAATTTCAGCCACAAAAACAATCTAATATGGGGGATATGTTTTAATCTTCCTACCTAACAAAACAATAAAAAGTAAAAATTTAATTATCCGTAAAAAAATATGTGGGTCAAGAAAAAAACACAAAATTGAATTATCCGCAAAAAAATGTTGGCCTTGCACATGGTTTTAAAACCATGTGCAAGGAATTCTAAACAACCCATGGTTTTATATACATGGTTTAGGAGGCTTTGCACATGGTTTTTAAACCATGTGCACGGCCTCCTAAACAACCCATGGTTTTATTGTACATGGTTTAGGAGGGCCTTGCAAATGGTTTTAAGACCATGTGCAAGGCCTCCTAAACAACCCATGGTTGTAGGAGGGCCTTGCATATGGTTTTAAAACCATGTGTGGGGAAATGATGCAATGTTCGTTCCTAACAAAATAAAAAATAATAAAAAATATTATATGTCGGCCATAAATAATATTAAATATTAATAATAAAAATATTATATGTGGACCTTAAATAAAAAGATGTGTCTTTTGGTTTGAATCAAATCAATGGATACCTAAGAAGAGGTTTGCACCTCGAGAGATTTGATCCATCTCGGTGCTTGATAGAGCCCAAGATTTGGATCTACGTTGGTATATATACAGTTCCAATTCAGCAAGGCATTATGTTCATCCATTTACCAATTGAAAGAAACTAACAGAGACTGAACCACAATTAACACGATACGGGAAGCAACTAACAATCAATCGTATAAACATTCATCACATCAATCATTCATTTAGACACAAGAGATAAAAAGGAAACCCATCTACGAAAAACCACCAAGGTTCTCTTCATCTGGCATGAGAAAGGATATAGCACATTGCAGTCTGCGAGATGTAGACTGATCTTGAGATATGTCTTTAAGTTCAGACTCATGGTTCTCATGCTCTCTGGTTTATTTCTCCTAATCTACTGCTACTACCTACAGATCCGCACACAGCCTGGATCAAATTCCCTAGCATCTACACCGCTCTAGAAGAGCTCTCCCCTTGCACTATCCTCATTTCCTCCTGCGGATTCCTGATTACCTCCTTCTTAGATCTATTATCTGCAACTGTATAAAGATCTCATCTCCAGACCTACTCCGTAATTACGACTAACAAAAATGAACCTTCTAACTATTAAATCTATCCTATTTATAACATGTTACATGACCACACTGGGTCGACTACTTACATGCATTCTGTTAACTGTCACCATCAGCTGCCCCCCAGGCTACAACTGTGGTGATCACAACTCAAAACGAGGCACTAACAACCTTACTTACAGCGTGCTTCCACTCGTGTGGCATCCACAGACTTAAGCCGACTTCCACACCCACGACTGCCCTGTCGCTTTTCGGTCATTTATTAACTGCGCATTTTCTGCGCTTTCCTTCCCTCTGTCGCGCACCTCTCTGATCTTCCTGCGTGGGTCCTCTGGTACCTTCACGATCTTCCCTTCCCTCCATCGCACGCGCGGTATATCTTCTTTGGTTGTGCGAGTGAGTTTTTTTCCTATACTCCTTTCCCAAGTCAACAGTGGGTAAGCAAGATTTATGTTTTCCTTTGTTTTCATGGATTCTCCAATGGCTGGGAACCATTTTTACCTTGTTGAGTGGCCAAGAAGATAGATTCACGTTTTTGGGGTTTATAGTAGTCGTTTTGGCTCCCGTATTGCCTTAGTCGCCTTCAGAAATCAGAAATACGATTTGGGTCTTAGCAGAGGTCGATCTTGGCTCTATTATGTCACTAAACGATTGTTGAGATCATATTTCTCTCCTTGGTGTTTTTCTCCACCGTTTTCCAAGCTAAAAATCGATTTTGGCTCCTGGGGCTGTTTTACCCACTTACCATTTCTAATTTTAGCTTCCAGGACATTTTTGTCCATGCCCAACAATGTAATTATTGTGTATTGATTTTGTTTTTTGCCACGTTAGGGTCAAAACGTCCCAGGGATACAAATTGTTGTTAGGTGGTTGTTTTCACCCACCTTGGCAATTCATTTTGTTGCCAAACTATTTTCCCTCAACCCTAAAATCGTGTATGTTGTTGTGTATGCATTTGTGCTTTGGTCTGAATCCAATTAGGGGTGGAAGAGGTGAGTTGCTTGATAAATCTAGTGAATTAGGAACCTCACTGAGAGATCTTGAGGGCTGGTTATTCCTTACTGCACAACCTGAATAGTACTGAAAGGGAATGCATAGCCTGAGGGACTATACAATAGAGAAGGGGATGATTCCTTATGGTGGGTGTGTACGTGTTGGGAAAGCCAAGTCAAATCTTGTGTAGGTGTCCATAGCTCTATTGTTGAGATCACTACCTTAGAAAACAAGCCTTTCCATCCCCTTGGTAGTCTGATAAACCCAAACATAGCTTTGGCTTGACTGAGTTTTGACATATCTTTGGCGATGTGTGAGCCTGCTAGTTTCATTTTCCTTGGGGAATCATGCCCAGATTGGGGGTGGCAGTGTTGCTGATAGATTAAGGAGCACACTGGCCTATGGTTGGGTGGAACGTTGCAGTGACATAGATGGTTGCACGACAAACTTCTTCATAAGATGAGTTTTCTTGTCTATTTCATCTCTGCAATTGTATTTGTTGTTAATGAAAATGATGAATATGTTAAATGATTGAATGGAATGTAGTTTTTTCCATTGTATGATAAATAATTATGCATCTATGCATGTTTTAGTTCAAAGAATTCCAATTTTTATCATGTGTATGTTCATGGGGCTAGTTTCCTGGGTAGATAGCATTACGGTAGCGTCCTCTTTGTTGGTCGGAGGGTTGGGGAAGTTACAACTTTGAACAAACCACGGCGCCATGTCCAAAGGAGACTTGAAGTGCTTGAGAATAAGTGACCCCAAGTGAATCATAAGTCTCTTGAAGCATCAAATTCAAAAGAAGGTTGTAATCATCTCCAAGAAGGTGGAGCAAGAATCCCAAATGTTCCATTGTGATGTCTAAGGATTCTTCATCTTCAAATGAACTTGAAGAAATTCTACTAGTCATGGTGGAGGAATACATAGGAAGCAAAAGAGTGTGGAGTAATGAGAGATTTTCACTTGACTTCCAAACTTCTCCTTGACCATATTTCGAACCAATACTCTCATGTGAAGAAAACCCATCTTCTAGATAAGGCTCACTATGATCACCAACTAGCAATCCATCTTCATCATACGTAATAGAAGACATAGAGGAGAAAGACATGGAATGGTGAGATAACTCTTCAACAATATTGATGGAAGCAACTCGTATGTTATCTTCATGAAAAATGGCTTCTTGGCAAAGAGAGGAAGCCACAAAGGAAGAAACTTGAGTTGGATCATTTGTTGAATCTCTATCTTCTTATTCTTATTCATTTCGAACAACTTCTTGAGAAATGCATGAGGCCGAGACCTTTGGAGGGAGAACACATAAGGAGGTGTGCATTTTCTCACTCTCCATATAGCTCATATCATCTTTCTGCATGCCAAGAGTTTTATATAGATTTATCCAAAGCTCAAATGGGTATTCAACATAATCAAGGAGATAACACATTGTAGGAGGTATAACTAGACACATACGTCCATAGGCTCTATCACGGTCATTAATCCAATCACACTTCTCTTCATAGGACTATGGATCGCTCTCAATCCCTATGGAAACATCATAGAGACATTTTATCTTGATATATGCACACATTTTAGGCTTCCACTCATAATAGTTGAATGGAGAAAGGAGAGTAACTGCTTTTGAATCCATGAAGTTGTTGTAGGCACCTGTAAACAAAATTCTCAAGAAAAACTAAGAAGAATGTTTTTGAATCAGACTAGCTCTGATACCATGTGAAAGTTGGATTACACAACATCACAACCAAGGTTCCGAGTCATGTGAAAACTACCTAGATCTAGATTCATTAGCATTTCTTACTTATAGTTATTCTAGAGATAGCATGAAATGAGGGAAGAATTTGAGACATAAACTAGACAAACCTCTCTAGAGCATATTTCCATTATTGTACATATTGAGCAAAAACCAATACAATATATAGCCATTATCACATGTAATACCTTGGGTAAATACCATGGGTAGCTCAGATTAATGATGGATTATCTTGACTAATTCCCCCAATCTATGATATTGTGCCAAGTGTAACTCCAAGAAGTGGCCATAATGAGGTGAAATGAACCTAGATGGACCATGAAGTGGTTAGGATAGTCAACAAGTGTGAAAGGAACCATCATGAGGGTGCTAGAGGTGGTTTCGTGACTTGGTTTTGGACCATTACTGAGCAAATTGACCAAATACTCGATAGGGCGCACCCAGTCTCCTTAAAATAGGGAAATGCAATAACTACCCCATAAATGTACCATAGAGGTGCGCGTTGATTCCATAGAACAAGGAAACGAGTGGGTAAGTGGAAAAACAAGATTTTATGGCATAACCACTAGCTTAAGTGAGTCAAATGTGGATAAACAAGATTTTATGGCATAACCACTAGTCTATGTGAGTCAGATGTGGACAAACTCCTGGCCGAAGACACTAGATTATGAACTAGAACCATTTTCACATGAAACAACTTACACTAAACACTTGGAACCTTATACAAAGATTATTAACCAAGGTCTAGATGGGAAATGTGTTCCAACAATATACCTGGATTACATAACCAATGAAAAAGCTACTAAGGAAATAAGCACATTTCATTTGGATATATTAATACCAACATGGTTTTGAGACACTCAAGGATAAGATTGTGAATATGTCGATCTTAAGGTTCTCCAACTAGAGCAATTATTTGTGTGTACATGTGGACATATCAAGGATATATATTGGCATTTTACTCACAGAGCTTCATTGTGATAACAACATGGATTATCCAATATACTTTGTGAGCTAGAAGTTGTTATCAATGGATCACGACTACAACATTACCATGATGAAATATCTAGGTAAGGTAAATGATTTGCAAAACTTTCAACATTATGTCAATCATCAAGCCTTAAAGTACTTAGTAAATAAGTCAATAGTGTTAATATGACTTAGTTTATGGTTGATGTTATTATAAGAGTACAACTTTGAGATATTTTAAATACAGGCAAAGCCTACATGGAAGTTGACCATATTTCTTGAGTGGACATAGGAGAAGTCATAAAGACCATTGAAGGGGACTTTGTCAATGCCAGTTTATTTAAAATCCAAGTAAGACATGATTAATTCTAATATGTTTGGCTTTTACTACAATAGAGGCAAGCAACCAAAGGAATAACCAAAGTGTAGAGGCAAACCCTTATCCAAAATCATTGAGATTTAAAATATTAGCAATATTGTTATACATATTCGAGATCGATGGCATACTCAAGAGGTGTGTGCTACTATCGAAAATGGAGCAACTCATAAATGAGGTTGAATAAGGTATTGAGGAAGGTCACTTCTCTCTAACATGGATGATAGAAAGATTTTTTTCTAGTTTATGGTGTCTAATTAGCTTTGAAGTTTGATTGAAATGGGTTAAGATTCGTGAACATTACCAGAAAATAGGTACAAATCCCCCAATCCAAGACTATAACAATCTCTAATCGATTCCTTCAAAAAGGATTTTGAGCATTAACTTTATCAAACCCTATGCACCCATATAGAAAAACACGGTTTCTATTTGTGATTGTCACAATAGCCATGTTCACTAAAGTAGTCAAACCCATGATTTTTAAGGCAATGATAATGCAAGAAACCATGAAGATTTGATTTGTGATTCACAACAAATACTATCGTCAATCTGATGTAAATATTTAATATTGTAAACCAAAAAAGTAGTCCATATTGCCAAAGGAAAAATGGGTGGGAAGAAAGTTGAACAAAGTGTTAGTGTCAATCACCACAAAGTTTTGCAACTTGAAGCAGTTAGATTGGGACAAAGGATTACATCCTACTCTTTGGGAATATCAATTACATGGAAGATGTAATAAGGGGAAACCCATTTCTAACTTGGTTTCACCAAAGTCTATATAATGTTGACCAAGTACTAGGTCTCATAAATATGGATTAAAGTCACAATATGATGTCAAACCCAAGCTATGAATGAAATATTGGTTAGAAGAACCGAAATGACTAGATAAGAACTAACTATGGGTCACCTTTCAAAATTAAATGTCCAAACATATGATGCAACTATAACATGATAGCAAACTCAAGAAGTATGACTTTGAGGAAGGTGGTTTCTCCTTTTGTATAGTAGTTGGAAAAACACAAGGTGGAGATGCTAGCCTTGTTGGATAATTAAAGGATTAGGTATATAAGAGAGCTTGTATTCCAAGAGAGAGATGGTGTTTGAAGACACATTTATAACACTTACGCACAACCAAGCATAGCTCAATATACATAGCAATGTAAGAAACCAAAATATTTTCATACACATTACACTTCACTTTCCTTTTCATATCAATCCATATGGCCATCTTATATGTTACCAAGATGTAAAAAAATCCCTTGAAGTGAGGAAGATGAGGTCCACAGATTAGTTAGGGTGCACAACAAACTCCTTAATATTTGCCTTGTTTTGCACACCAACGAATTGTTTTCTTAACACAACCCAACTAATCAAAATAATAAACAACCATCCAATTAGTCTCTTAGGAGAATATCCTAATCAACTATTGATTATCAGTTGATCGTATCCAAAAATTACATAGTTGTGATGAACCTACATAACCTATTGTTCCAACACCTCCACATCAACACAACAGTCTATAGAATCATAAGGTGAAATTACTCCTTTACACCCCCAAATAATTGCCACTTAATGACTATATGCCCAAGTTGCAAGCCCTTATTCAAAAACTTGTTAATGAGGTTAATAACATGAGGAGAAGGATGGTTAATAGAATATGAACAAGGATGGTTCAAACAAATAATCAACAAATAAATATTAATAAATAAAAGGGTTGTGTGATCATTATCAATACATGGGCCTAGTGATGTTAAGAATGTGAAAATATGTTTACAAGATGTAGAATCAAATACCTTAAATGGTGAAGATGCAAAAAGTGTTGAAGATGAAATTTATAATAAGGGTAAAGAAGACTTAATTTAATATGTCAACTCATAAATTAAAAGAAAAATGAAAAAAGGGTGAAAGAATTTGATGGTTGGTATCATGCTTTAGCTTCAAAAGTACAAGTAAGAGAACATAAAAGGAGTTTACAATTTCATTCTTGATTTGAATGTAATCACTTGGTTGAGGCATGTGCTAAGATTTGAATCCCAAATTTTTTTCCTCCAATTCACCACTGTGAAATCTCCTCTCCTGCATTTGTAAAATACTTTTTTCTAATAAGGTTTTGTTTCCAAGATTGCACCAATGTTTGATGAGCCCCTTGCTTCCATTCACCATTTTTTAGTTTCCTTAGCATCATGTTGTCCATTTTCCCCTCTAAAGTGTCCATTGTCAAAGCATAAATGTTGTCAATTTGTTGTGATATCAGTGAGAACCAATTAAAGGATACAAAGAACCCTTCCATAGATAGATCTTGGAGATGACTTGAACAAGACTCCCCTTAGATGATATAATTCATGACTTTATTGCCTTTCCATCGAAGAATACAAAGAACTTCTCTTCATTCCCCTAAATAGTTGTTTTATGCAATTGAATTCATGTATGAATACATATTTCATTACTATACATGCTTAGGAAAAATATTTTATATGATTTCTTGTTCATTTACTTATTTTTCTACCTCACCTCTACAACTAGCTAGAAAACTCCCCTTACTCCACTCACAAAAAAAATCCACAAGAAGAATGGTGACCATACTTGGGATTTGATCACTAAATTTTTTCTTGGTTTCCTTTTAGGATTCCTCTATGTTTTTAAATATTATGTAACCTAGTTCATATTGTTATTTATCCCCAGCCCACAATTGTGAGTCCCCATAATTTTTATATTTTCATGTTCTTCCTTTTTCACAACCTTGGAAAAATGCACAAATATCACATATTTTTCATGCACAATTGTGTCATCCATGATTCATGCAGTCATATAGTTCCAAAACTATGTATTGTTCATGCATTGCAAACTTTGTAGGATTTTAAGCTTGCGTAGTTGGCTTAGAATCCCTTTGTTTAGGCCCATTTTCTTGTTAAGGAAGTAACATATGTATGTCAAGTTTTCAATGAATTACTAACTATTTATTAATGTCATTTTGCTAAAAAAAACTAGAAGTTAAGGGATTTATAGTGATAACAAAAGAAATCATTTGTTTAAAATATTTCTTTATTTCCATTTGTACCTTCTCTGTAACCTATGTTTCAGCATTTTCATTTTATATTTTCACACCACTTGTACACATATCGAAAGACGAAAAAACTCTTTCATATCAAATTATGCTCATCACCTTGCACTCTTATCAATTTAGATGATAAAAAAAATATTTGGATAGTTCCATACTTCCTACACTTAAAATATAATAGACTCATTTATGTTTCAATCCAACACTTTTAAGATCAACTAATTAGGATAACCAACTAAATCCTACTTGATAAATTGAAACAATTTATATTCTAGGTTAGGACCATGGATTCGAAAGCCAAACAAACTCCATGGTCATTTCCCACTGAAACATAAACATTTCTTGGAGAGATTTCAATCCTTTCTAGCAAGTGTGTTTAGTACCAATACAAGAGACATTGCATATCTTTGGTGTCAATGTTGAGGTCAAACAATTGGATTTATGTGAGTCTCCAAACTCATTCAAATCTATGTGCTATGAAAGACCCCCTTGTTAGTCCCTATATATTGATACATTAAATTTTTATTGTTATATTAGTGTTTTCATTATTGGTCAACTAAGCCCTTTAATGGTAAATTGTAATTGTGTCTCGTACACATACCATAGAGACATAGTCTAAAAGACGATCTCATCTCAAGCCTTTTCTATATTGCAAAAGGAGGTTTCCCCTTGAAGAGGCTTCTCATAATTCTTTATCTTTCTTTATCAAGCCATGGAGTTATTATTTCTTTAAATTTTTATGTTATTCATGGTATATGGTGCATAACATTTGGTATATGAGCATACAGTCCTTGGATTGGATCCTTCAAAATGAGTCATCTTTCCATTTTCACTATAGCTTTGTTTTTTCAAAAGTTTGAGATATAATTTTTTTGGGGATCATAAAGAGATATAGCAAAGTAACTGTGGTAAAAATTTCAGGTTCTAGTTCATTATAAATTCATAGTTACAATATGTGGAAATTATAATTGTTTACTAGTCCAAAAGCTAGTCCCAAACAAGTATTCAGGTAGAATTATCATATTTAAAGTCTGGGATCTGCAATTTGAGTGAAATATAAGATATCATAATGTTTTTGGTAAAAATATTAAAAGTATATCGGATAACTTGGACTCGTGGCATGTTGTACAAGTTTGCTCTCGCAAAAGGGCATGAAAGTTGTGGGAAAGTTACCATAACTTTTACTTAGAAATATCAAAATTCTGGTCAAACATGTGGAATTGCATAGTAGAAAACTCATAATAATATAGGCCAAATTTTCAAAATCTTAGAAGCCAAAATTTCATATATATGCCAAGATAAAGGTAGGATAGCAAGAAAATGTTCAAATCGAGGCTCAAAAAGGCATGCTAACTTGAAATTAGAATATATTTTTTATTGAAAAATCTATTTTTGGTGATTCACATTAGAGGAAATTTGGGGTCTAAAATGGGCCTTATAAGAAAACGCACCAGCAATAAATTTTGTGAGTTGGAATTCAGGAACCAATAGAATTTCAATAAAATGAGTCAACCATAATGGTTGAATTGACATATTTGTCATAAAAGAAAACTAATTTTTTGTTTGTATTTTCGACATATCTCCCTCTGTTTTTTTTTTCAAATTCCGAGCGGGAGAGCTCATTGGATGCGGAATTTAATTCCGCATCCAACGAGTACCCACACTGCATACTTTTGATGGACCTCACTACCCCAAAAATAAGAAATACCTGAAAAAATGTGATGATGACATCATCATCACGTTTTTTCGGGTATTTTTTATTTTTCGGGTAGCAGGGTCCGTTAAAAGTATGCAGTGTGGGTACTCGTTGGATGCGAAATTAAATTCCGCATCCAACGAGCACTCCTGCTTGGAATTTGAGTAAAACCACAAGGAGAAATGTCGAAAATACGAACAAAAAAAATAGTTTTTTTCATTTTTCCTCCAAAATTAATAACTATTATTTTATTATTTTCCTTAGGAGGCCCATTTTAGACCTCAAATTTCCTTTAATGAAAAGTGGTATAAAGAGGAAAAGGAGAAGAATTATAGGTAACTATTATTTTTGTCTCATGTGGTAAAGGGTACTACAAAAAATTCTAAGCGTATTAAACCTCCTAGGAGCTCATAATTGAAACTGGAAGACCATCAAGAAATGGAATTTAGGGTTTTCAATGTCAAACTAAAAATAATAAGCATGCAAGAGGCATTGGTAAATTATGGTGACAATAGATGTGGTAAGACAAATATTTTGAATAATTTAAAAGAGATCTTGAAGAAAAATATGAAAGATGTGAACGAAGGAGTTTTGAATGATCTATAACTCTTCCATTCTCCTCCTCAAGAAGAGAATAAGGAGAACAAGAGGTTTGAGTCCCCAACACATGATCATTCATCACACCAAGATCCACATCATAAAGGGTTCAACTCGAGAGCAAGGAATTACTTCATTCCCAAGATTGATATGAGAAAGTTTGATGGTAATGATCCAATAACATGGATATTATATATGGAGCAATTACTTTATGTCCAACAAGTGCCAACTTTACAAAATGTAACTATTACAGCCTTGCATTTAGAAATTGATGATTTTTTTTGGATCAATGGCTTTGTGCTCACAAAAAGAACTATGTTGTCTCTTGTTTTGCTTTTATGGATGAATGGATAGAACAATATTGGGATGTTAAGAGAAACACCATATTTAACCAATTGGTAAATCTCAAGGAAATGAGTCTAGTTCCAAAGCACACTAAACACTTTCAAAATTTTCCTTAGAGTGAAGAACATCCCAAAGGAAACTTTGTTGGATACCTTCATGGGTAGTTTAAAGGATATCCTTCAACATGAGGTACACCTTTTTTAGCCTAAATCATTGGAGAAAGCTTTTTCTATGGAAAGGAAAGTTGAAAGTAAAAATATGGATACAGGAAGGGTTGTCTCTAACACCTATAGAGAGGGACATGTTACGATTTATAACCTTAATCAACCTATAAGGTTGGCACCTCAAACAATGGTTGAAATAAGATCAAATGGGTTATGTTTCATTTGTGAAAAAAAATATAGTAAAGGGCATAAGTGTAGAGAGAATAAATTATTCTATATAGATCATGAAGATCAAGAAGATCAAGAAATGGAACCCTCTCAAGAAATATAAGACACTATTCCAACCATATATTTTCATGCTTTTGTTGGCATCAACACTCCTCAAACTACCAAAATAGAAGGATATATATATATATATATATATATATATATATATAAGGTAACAATTTTGATTGATTTGGGTAGTATCAATAACTACATTAACTACAAATTAGTCAAACTTCTCAATTACTTTATATATCTAACACCACAATTTAAATAATGATTGAAACTGGAGGCACCATAAATTATTTAGGAAAGTAACATAACATTAATCTCATCAAGGGGTAGTATTGATTGGATAGTCCAATGACTGTAATCCAAATAGGAGGCGTTGATGTTGTAATAGGGGTCCAATGGTTGTAATCTTTAGGAATAGTGGCTTTTAATTTGCAAAATCTTTTCATGAAATTTTCCTCGAAAGGAAAGGAAATTGAACTTAGAGGTATTCAAGGGAACCATCCAAAGTGATAAGATATAGCATCCTGATAAAATTATTCAAAAAGGTACACCATGATATAATTGCATAGTCCTGCTCATTAGAAGTTCAAATAGGTAAACCTCCATTTTATTGGATCTCCAAAGAGTTATTAGCAATAATTCCATGGTATTTTTAGACATTCCTAAATTTATTCCACCCATTGGAGAGCATGATCACATTATTCATTTAAAATAAAGAATTGCACAACCTAACATCAAACCTTATCAATAACCATATGCCCAAAATAACAATATTGGGAATATGGTTCAAGAAATGTTAGGGGCTCACATAATTGGACCTATCCAAAGTGCTTTCCCTTCACCAATGGTTATGGTTTATAAAAAGGATAATTCATGGTGTATTTGTCTATATTATCAATATCTCAATGAGATGGCCATTAAACATAAGTTTAATCTTCTTGTCAATGATTAATTATTAGATGAATCGCAGTGAGCAATTTTTTTTACCATGTTGGATCTTCATTGAAGTTATTATCAAATTAAAAATAGGGAAGAAGACATCCCCATAATATCATTTAGAACACATGAAGGTCATTATGAGTTTTTTGTGATGCAATTTGGCCATACTAATGCACCTTCCACATTTCAAATCTTGTTGAAGTTTATTTTCAAATTATTATTCAAAAAAATTGTGTTAGTATTTTTTGATGATATAGTAATTACAAAAAATCCTAGAAGAACATGTATACCATGTTGACGGGGTCTTAAAATATTGGAGGATAAAAAACTATATGGAAATCCTTCCAAGTGTGCATTTGGTGTTGAGGAAGTGGAATATTTGGGTCATATTGTATCTCATGAGAGAGTCAAAGTGGACCCTAACAAAATTAAAGCTATGATGGAAGGGTCAAATCCCAAAAAATTGAAGAATCATGGGACATTTTTAGCATTAACAGGATATTATCGCAAGTTTATCAAGAACTATGGTTGAATTGAAACACCCCTAACATCATTATTGAAAATTAATGCATTTTATTGGACTCAAGAGACAACCCAATATTTTAAAAAACTTATGCAGTCCATGTGTAGAACACCTATACTCATTATACATACTGAATACACAGGAATACATACTGAATACATATTATGTTTGTAAATTCCTGAGCAATACTTGTTCGTTTCCTGTGTGGTTTGTTTTGTTCAGTTTGTATCTTCATTCTCCATTCTTTTGCTGCAAACATTATTAGAACTAATTGCTTGAAGATCTAAATGGAATTCAAATTCTAATATGGTATCAGAGCCTTCTTAGGCAGGGTTTCATGCTTGTTTCTCCTCGGTGAGGAAAATCATGATTCTAACAATTCATATGTTTTAGTGTTTTTGCAGTGGAATTGATAGGTGCTACATAGCTTGTGTGAAGCTTTGCAAGTCTTCCAATCGGAGCAATTATGATTTTCACATGCTCATGAACCACAGATCCTCACAACTTCCAATTATCTTGATTGGAAGGTTGATATGCAACTGGCCTTGCACAAGCATGGCTACCACAGGATCATACATGGATGGGAGGCTGAACCTCATCAGCCGGTTGAGCGGAACAAGTTTCTGAACCATTGTGATGAAGCATTTAGGTACTTATGTACTTATATATCCAAAGATCTCCTCTTCCACCTAGAAGGCTTGAGGACTCCCAGAGAATCCTGGGAGAAGCTTGATAGCTTGTTTAACAAGCAAGATGAGTTTCGGGGATACATTATGGAGAATGAGTTGATATCTTTACATGCCAGCAGTTTCAAGACTATTGAGCAATTCTTTACTAAATTCAAGTCTCTAGTACTTCAATGTAGACAGTGCGGAATAGAGCGGAAGGATGAGCAAAATGTCCTTTCCATACTCAACAAACTAGGCTTTGAGTATTCTGTATTTGTTTCCATATTTCATTCCAAGCAGGAAATCTTTTCTGATTGGAAAATTCCTTCATTAGATTCTTTTTCCGAGTCTTTAATCAAGGAGCAAGACAAGTTGATTCGAATGGGAGTCATCAAGACCTACGGAGATCAAGCTTTCCTAGTTACTGACTCTTTCAAGCGCAAGAAAAGGGGAAATCAAAGAAGAAGGAGCCAAAAGAAGTTGATTCGAATCAAAAAACTTCTGAAAGGGCCTCTGGCTCTAAGAAGAAAAAGAAAAAGTGTCCCTACTGTATGAGGAGTTTTCATCCAGAAGACTCGTGCATGAAGAAGACCCTCGACTAGATGAAAGCTCTATGTGTTCAGAAAAATATTTACCTTCCACAAAGAGCGGTGATGCTAGATGATGAAGAGTAGACTCAAGAAGATGAGATATGCTTACATGCAAGCCTCTCTCCATCGAAGGATTATGTGATATATTCTGGAGCATCCAACCACATGGTTGCTTCCATGGAATCCTTCATCACTTTCCCTCTATCAGGAGGACCTAGCAGTCAAATGGGAGATGACTCTAAAATCCCAGATGTTGAGAGAGGTTCAGATAAAATCCAGCATGATGATTTCATGCCCTCTCCTACAGAAAAGCAAATTGTTGAAGATGAAGAAGAAGCAGATTTTTTCCTATAGTCGATTCCAATGGAAGAAAGTCTCCATGAAGTGACTCCTTCTCTTACTGCTGCAGAAGTGTATGAGATATTTGATATCTCATATCCTCACATGGATGATCCATAAGAAGACATTCGAATCTTTGTTTGTGAAAAAAACCACTCCTTCCATTCTTTGCAAAAATTCTCCAGTAATTCTTTAAATTTGTGCATAGTTTACCGGTGACTGTTTCAGAAATGGTAGAGGAATTTGTTTTCTTTGTCTATAATAATGTTGCTGGTGTGCAGATAAGTAATAACACTAATATCGTGGAAATAATATCATATTATAAGAGTGATCCATCCACTCTCATTAATCTATAGCTTCCAGTAAATTTCTACAGGTTTGCATGCACCGAAAATCAGAATTTTGAAGAAGGAGAAAATTGTGCATCTACCATCTCGATGGAGCAAAGTTTTGGATCTGATATGAATATTTTTGGATCTGATTTATTTTCTGATAAGATAATATGTGATTCAGGTTTCAATATTCAAGAGGTTTCAGTATTGCTTATAACTAGTTTCACCAATTTTGGTGTGACAAATCAAGCACCGCAAGTCTCTTTCAATTTTGTTGTTGAGGATTCGATGTTACTTATTTCTTATGAATTTGTTGATATCATATTTTGTGAAATATTGGATATTTGTGAATCTATATCAGATTATGGAGCTCAATCATTCGCTCTCCACATTCCTAGGGATTCTCTACCTTTGGTCACATGCTCATCTCCTCACAGAACTAGTAAAGAGGGAGACATTCTACATCTGCCTGGACACTTGCTGCTAACACTTGGGGATGATTTTACCACTCATGGTTTGTTGTTCAAGGCTGAAATATATCAATTGCTTGGGTGTTCCTCACATGGTTCGAATTCTCAAGCACCTTTGCTCTCTCTTCATATGATTTCAACTTCTCTACATGGGTCCAGTTTTCACCATGCAACTATTTATATTTCTGATTTAGTTGAGTGCATTGTTCTTCTTCAAAAGAGGAAGATTCCTCCAGACATAAGCATGTTGTTTGGATTCATGGGTTCACCTGCACAAAAGAACCAAGATACTACTGCTGCATAGTAGCAGCAAATATTTTCACAAGTGTTTTTTCAAAATTTGTATTTCTACTTATTTTGAGGGGGGATTTTCCCATGAGGTTTTCCCCTATTTCCTCGGTTGTATTAAGCATCATTATTTATTTTAGATTGTATTTGGGTGACCTATGGTATTGTTACTAGGGCCCACAGTTGTCCAAGTTAGGATTTAGGGGGGGGTGTTAGGATTATTAATCCTCCCTTGACCATACTGTCTATTAAATTATTTATCCTAACTTAGGAACCTTAATTAATTAATTGGTTCCATCAGTACCATTGGGTCCACTTGGCCTAATGGGGCCACATGTACCAGTCACTCGAGTGTGGGGAACACTGCTAGAGGTTAACTGCCACATACTGCATGTTCATGCATCAGTTTAGGTGCCTCCTGGACCAATCCCCACATTTTAGGAGCCACTAGGAGTCTCGACACCAACCTACTTCAATTAGTTGGTGTTAGTGCTAGTTAGTCTTAGATAGCCCCCAGTTACAATCAGTTAATTCACCATCAGTTAGCTAGTGCAAGCAATGCATGGCTAATGCATGGTTGCACAAGGAGGAGTGCTTTTCCTACCTACCACACTCAGTTGCACTGAGTTAACTTGTTGTCACTGATTATTGGAGTTATTGGTCATCACAGAGTTTATCTTTGGAATCATACTTTGTCAGTTACTTCACAATCAGTTAGCTAGCACTAGTAATGCATGGCTAATGCATGGCTGCATGGGGAGGAGCGTTTTTCCTACCTACCACCCTCAGTTGCACCGAGTTAACTAGCTTACACTGATTGATTGAGTTATTAGACATCAGGGAGTTGATCTGTTGGACTCCAATATTGATTGAGAGACCATGAGTTAGAGATTCAGTTAGATACAGTCAGATACACTTGGTAGATTCGAATTTCTACCTAATGCATTCGAATTCTTCCTATTTGTAACATATTGTAACACCGGATATTATTAATTGTGAATGATACTGTAAATTCCTGAGCAATACTTGTTCGTTTTCTGTATGGTTTTTTTTTGTTCAGTTTGTATCTTCATTCTCCATTCTTTTGCTGCAAACATTATTAGAGCTATTTGCTTGAAGATCTAAATGGCATTAAAATTCTAATAAGAGCATAGGGACATGAAATTACAGAGTAACACATCTTATATGGCTTTCACAAAACCATCAAAATCAGATAAGATCCCTCAAACAAATATGATACATGACTCCTTTAAGATTGAAACTAAAGTCATGGAAACTAGTGATACAAGGGCATGTGCATGCAAGCTTTTCATTAATGTATCTATGATATTTCGACTTACAGATACCGTGGACATAATATTACAGAGTCATACATCATTTATTGATTCCCCGGCATCATAAAACTCATATAAATGTCCTCATACAAATATGATATAAAGTTACTTCAGTATTGAAGCCAAATCCATGAAAACTAGTTATTCAAGAGCATGGGGGATGCGATCCTTTCATACATATATATATGAGATTTCAACTTACAAAGAATATTTAGATGAGATTATAGAGCCATGAATCATGTATCAAATTTTGGGCATAAACTATCCTCAACAAGGCACAAGAATCACTCCAACAAGTGTGCCATCAAATGAGAGTGTGGGGGAATGGAGAAGAAGGAATGAGAGAATGGGGAGATAGATGAGCATTCGACTGTATGGACCTTCAACCTGAAAATAAAACTCCTTCATTAAGCTCCCATGAGAGGTCTAAATGGCCCCTCCATGAACCAACTTGGAAATGAATCCAACTCCCTCGAAATTGGTTCACAAGTAGGGAGAGTGAACACTCACCGTGCAATGGACAAGCAAAATCTCTCCAAAATGCCAAAGTCCAATTAATAAATGATCAAAATATATTCTCCTTCCTCATGACATCCTTTTATTAACTTCATGATTCCTCCTAAGGTCGAATTTCCCTCCATGAGCTTCCTCCAGCTCATGTTAGTGGTTTAATAACTCTCATGACACTTTTCTTCCTCTTCATGCTCCAATTCTTTCCCCAATTTGAATGGCTTCCTCTAAATCCCAAATTTGACCTCTTGGTGGCTATGTTTAGCCCTGACATGTCATATTTGTCATATGTCAGCTCAATCAGGTTTAAATTTGTCATACTTGTCATAGAATCTTCCATCATTTGTTGTCATAGAGTGCATAGAATATCCTTCCAAGTGGCACACCTTGTCTTCTAGTCTCTTCCTCTTTCATGGGAGTTACCCTCCTTTACCAATTCGACTTCCTTGGCTCATTATATTATATTTGACACCACATAACCATACAATAATGTTGCATTACCCATGTGTTTGAATTTGGATGAGTATCATGCCAAGTGTGTGAGGAATCTAGTCACCCAAAGGCTCCACGAGCTTCCAAGTGTCTTCATGAATCCATGCCACATTATTTTCTTAGAATTTATCATTTATGTGACCCAATTAAATGTGAATATGGTAAACTAAAGTCCTTTTGGGTCCCATAGCCCCTTATTACAAAATTTGTGTCTCCATCTCAACCTAGAGAACTAGTAGGTTGGTGAAACATTATTTGCAAATAGTCTTATTTGGAAATTATTTAATTGAGGACACAACACTCTGCTACTCTCATGAATTCCCCCAAAAAGGGAAACCACATTCCCCTCCACCATAATACATTCCATGGTACTGATATTTTTTATAATGAGGTGCAAGTCCCATAGTAAGATCCACATCCACACCAAAGTTGTTAAACTAGGCAATCTATGAATCAATTGATGTGTTAAAAAAATAAAGAAATTATTAAATGGTCAAGAGAAACAAACCAAAAAAACAAAATTACAAGATCAACATATTTGCAACACAACTAGAGAAGAAATTGAGTAAGCAAAGTGACAGAGAAGGTGCATGGTAAAACAACATCCCTATTCAATTCCACATTTGAAATAACATAGTATAAACCAAAGTCCAAAGAGATAAGTTTTTTTCTTTTCAACAGAAAAATACATATTTTCTTGCTATTCATTTAGAATCAAAGAAAAAAAATCCATGACAAATTAGATCATCTCCAAGGAAAAGATGGATGACTAAGTTTTGTCCAAAAATTTATTGTCAACTACATTCTTACATAGCCGCTTAACAACTCGACCCTACAGACATTCATTTCCACTGGAAACTAAACCCTGATCACAACTGATCAGACTCCTAGATAAGATTTACAAATATAATAACACCTGATAACAAAAAGGAATCAACCCTCTGCCTAATCCATGGAATCCACTGAACCTTCACTAACCAGACATCCCTCAATAAATTCGTCAAAAAACAGAAAGCCTTCAGGACAAAAAGATAAGGTTATAGCATTAAAATGTGGCATGTAAACTTGTTATTAATATAAACCCTTACTGCGAATTGTTCGTAAATTCGCTACCTAGGAAACTAAGCTTTGAAGTAGTGTAATCTCAAAACACAATTCTAATTTGAACAAACTACCAATCATTGCAAGTTGTAAATGTATTTAGTGATAGGATAACTTGTATAAACATAAACTTAAAAAAGCTGCAAGCATCCATGCACCAAAGACCAAAGGACTTTCTGAACAAATTTGTAGCTTTGGTTTCGTTAAAACAATTGCGGACTAGGTATACCCACTGGTGGTTTCGTTGGAACCTCTACAAACCACAGAGGTATGCCCATTGACGGTTTCGTTGGAACTCGTACAAACCACCAAGGTATGCAAACTGGCAGTTTCGTTGGAACTCGTACAAACTATCGAGGTATACCTACTACCATCCCCTAGAAAACCTTCACAACGCAAAGCCTCACCAAAAAAACAGAAAAACTACCCATAAATAATATAGGACAAAATACAGTTTAATAGTAAAACACTTAGGCTGAATATTAACAGCATTGAATAAGGGGCATTCATATAGCCTCCTTTATTAGACGAAAATTGCTCCAAAATTTGGGAAACACTACTACTATATGGAGTTTTGCTCTTAGGTATTTTGGTCCATTCTAAGACTATGTATGATTTTCTAAAAGTACATTGAAAAGACAACGTTGTCAACATTAACTAAGTGAAAACTAGAGGTCCTATGGATAGTCAAATCGCCAAGCTCGTCACTATACATCCTGTAAAACCTAACAAACAAACCATTACAATTAAGGGTCAATAGCTTAAAGAAACCATTACAATTGAGGGCAAACTTAAAGAAACCATTACAATTGAGGCAGGGAGGAAATAAGCTTCGCACTTCGCTCTTTAAATTTCTGATAAAACATCAATCTGTTGCGATAAAGGTTTAGGGTATACGCCTTGGAGATGAGATCCACTCAGTATGTTTAATAGACGTTTTAAACTCTTACTAAGTCATAAGTTTCTTAATAAAGATAGCAAATTGCATTTAAACCTAGCTCTAACGTAGAAAATACTAGATATTCACTGTAGTTTAAAAACAGAAAATAGCAAAGAGACGAATCGATTCGATGATGGAATAGATATTCCCTGTAGTTTAAAAACAAAAAACAGCAAAGAGAGGAATCAATTCGATGATGGAATAAATAAGATAGAACTCTTGTTATGGTTTGTTTGTTGTGTGAGTATGTCTATATATGTTGCAGACAGCCACAACATCCATCGATCAGCTCCATCTGTGTTGTGTTATCAAATAAATGGCTTAAATCCATCCTTCTTCCTCCATCGTTGTTTGTCACGGCTGCATTTGCTCACAGTTGTAGATTCATAGTTTACACATATCTACTCTTATATGAATATAAACACGAGCACAGACCCTTTTTGATTGATTGATTTAATACTGAATATACACTTATTTTAATAATTATCATCTCCGTTGTAGTCTAGTTGGTTAGGATACTCGGCTCTCACCCGAGAGACCCGGGTTCAAGTCCCGGCAACGGAAGTTAATTGTGTCTTATCTTTGTACAGTTTTAAAAATTCTAGTAATGTGACACGGTGCCTTCACCGAAGTTAATTGTTTCTTACTCGGTACAGTTTTAAAAATTCTCGTAACTTAATGTGACACGGTGCCTTCACCGGGGTTGACGGCTCATTTTGCTTTACAGAATCCAAAAAATGCTCCATAATGATATAGGAATAAATCTCACACAACTATCCAAAAAATGTTCCATAATGATTTAGGAATAAATCACACAAAAGAGCAAATTTCTCCCAATGGAAAATACGGTGGAAATGAATGACTAAAGTAAACAATAAGCATGTTCATTATCAATGGCGATGGCGAGAATTCATAGCATTTCAACCCTAGGCTCCATAAAAGGGCATGCCTCTTAAGGTTTGAAGAAAATTTGTTAAATTAAGGTTGGCAAAAGATTTCAAACAGCGAAAATGTTGGCAAAAGATTTCAAACAGGGAAAATATAGAATTTCAAACTTTATTTGGTATGGGGGCTTAGATTCTCAAAAGTTCCATCTATCGGCTTGGGATACTTTAGCTTTGCCAAAGTCTATGGGAGGTTGGGGTTTAAAATACTTAAAGTTGTTTAATTTTTTTTATGTGCAAAAAGTTAGTGGAACTCATTTTTCTCAGTTTATGAAATAAAGTTATAAAGTGCAAATATATCAAACAGTGGTCAATGGCGAGCTGGTTCAAAGACTCAGTAGCAAAGTACCCAAATGCCTCTTACCTTTGGAAGAGTTTTCTAAAAGCCCTGCGGGTCATAAAGGAACACTTGAGTTGGTTCGTGACTTTCAAATCTTTATCGACATTTACCCTATTGCAGGTGTAAACGGAACTTGTTATTTATCTAGATCTTTGATTTCTGAACTTCACTGCAGGAATTTATGGGTCCTTTCTCAGATTTGGAAATCTTCAGATGATGGGGTTGGTTCTGGGCTAAAGGCTGAAGACTTATTGCTTGCAGCAGAACTTTAAAGTGAATGGATTTCCTGCCTCCCTTTCTTATGCAGGCATTATTCTCGGTGAGGGCGTTGACTCTGGGAGCAAAATATTTCGACTGGAGTGGTTACTCTGAAAGCTTATGAAGTTTTAATGGTTCGGAGAAGTCTCCCTCTTTTCAGATGGTGGGTCAAGGGGTTTTGGAAAGGCTTTATGCTTTTAAAAGTGAAATGTTTTATCTAGTTACTCCTTCACAACAAAATTCTGGTTTGGAAAATTTTAAAAGTCAAATGTTTTATCTAGTTACTCCTTCACAACAAAATTCTGGTTTAGAAAATTTTAAAAAAATATATATATTAGCTCGGGGTATTTGTTCCTTGTGCAGATCCGACTGAATTGGGAGGTTTGGCTGGTAAGGAAAGCATGTAAAGAGAAATCTACTCTTACATTCAAGGTTGCAGCTAAGGTTTTTGGGTTTGTTTGTGTGCCTATTGTGAGATGTTTGGCTGTTAAAGAAAACATGTAGTTTTGAGGAGAAATCTACTCTTACATTCAAGGTGAATGAACAATCAAGTGTATATTAATATAAGCCATTGATTAGTGAGAGAAGATTAATATTTGCTAGAGATCAGATAGTCTGAGCCCAGTTCAACTACACCAGTTAGGTAGAAATAAAATGATTAGTAAGAAAGGATTAATATTTGCTAGAGATCAGATAGTCTGAGCCCAGTTCAACTACACCAGTTAGGTAGAAAAAAAATGATTAGTGAGAAGGATTAATATTTGCTAGAGATCAGATAGTCTGAGCCCAGTTCAACTACACCAGTTAGGTAGAAAAAAAATGGATAAGAAATTGTCTGAGCCCAGGTTTGAACTGGGGACCTTTAGTGTGTGAGACTAACGTGATAACCAACTACACCACCCAGACTGCTCAGTGGTTTTAGGTGCGCCTTTTTTACTATCTTTGTTTTCTACAGGATAAACAGATGGACATTTTTAATATTTATCCATAAAACTCCGAACCAAATTCACGTTCAGTTTGCTTGTTACTTGTTTGTTGACAGTTAGTTATGCACAACCAGATAAATATTTGTTTCATTTTTCTCCAAAACGCATGAGCAAATTAAAAGTACACTGTTCATTGCAAAGCAATGCAATTCAACATGCGCATCCGGGGAATCGAACCCTGGTCAGTACCGTGGGAGGGTACTATGATACCACTACACCAGATGCGCTTGTGATAATTTAAAACAAAATAAAATGTAGTTTTCCATAGAAAGAGAAACCGACGTGACAGTTGTGCAATTGATGCAAGCGGGAATATTTTTGAACCATGAGACCTTTCTTTAAGCTACTTCTAAATTTTTGGCCGTAGTTAAATCTTCTTTGGTTTTGAAAATATTAAGTGCGGAGTAAGCTATCCACCCGACCATTTGCATTGGAGTCCACTTGATTCTGTCGTGTGATAGATTACTCTGTTATCTTTCCGTGATAGTGAGACCAAGAATACCAGATTCTGCTTCTTTTCTTGCATTTTCATTGCAGATCAATTTTACAACAAACTATTATTACACTCCGTTATAATGCAATAATGAAAAATACTAATTTAACAAATCAAATTGAATCAGACTGAACTGATCTAAACCTAATCTGAAATTGTGTTCTAAAAAATTTGAAATTCAATTGTTATGGATTTGATAACGCCAATGTTCTGTGTGTATGCTAGTTTAAAACTTTAACCTCCGTGATCATAAAGGATAAAGAATCCAAGGTTTAAACCTAGATTGGGTTCCATAAAACAAACAAAGGAGTTGATTAATTGTTACAAGGAAGTTGGTAAAACGTCAAGTTTTAGACCTTTCCAAATATTTTTATGGAGTTGACTAAAATTATACAGTTCTAAAAATACAATTGCAATTTTCATAAAAATTCCAATCAAAACTTGCAATTTTAAACTTGCATTTAAAAAACAAGAATTTCCATGGCTAAATTTATGGATGGATGAATTCGAGAGCACAATTGGTGTGAAAATAGGTGTTGGAATTGGTTGTTCTTGGTCTCACGGAAAGGTAACGGAGTAAGCTATCACCCGAGGACATCAGGTGGGCCTCGGTGCAAATGGTCGGGTAGATAGCTTAAGCTATCTACCCGACCATTTGCACCAGAGCTCACCTGATGCCGTCATTGATAGCTTACTCCGTTACTTCTCTTTCGTGAGCCTGAGACAGAGACCAACTAGATTCTGAACAAGTATTACCTTATTCATATTTGGAGAAAACTCATATCCATGGAGAAAGCTTTTCCTCTAATTGGCCTGCTAACGCTCATTCTGTTTGTGAACAAACCATAAATCATATTTTCCAGAATATTGATGAAACCCTAATTAGCAATGCATGTGAACCATTAGCAAAAACAAAACAGATGAAAATATACAAAATATATTTACTCTTGAAACAAAACGGATGAAAATATACCAAAACGGAAAAAAGTAAATATATTGTGTTTTCATGGATATTTTAGTTACTAGTACAAAGTACCAATCACTAAAAAATATTGCATTCATAATATTTTTTCTCTATATATTTCCTTTCTCAATGATGTTTCAATGGAAAACGGATTCTTATCAATGATGTTACATTCAATGGAAAACGAAGTTTAAATATGTCACGAGGCGAGTTGGAGGAAAATCTTTCTCCTTGAGTTTGAGTTTTCTCCAAATATGAATCATGTAATACTTGTTCAGAATTGGGTGGGTCTCGGTCTCAGTCTCACGGAAGAGAAGTAACGGAGTAAGCTATCACTCGACGGCATCAGGTGGGCCCCGTGCAAATCGTCGGGTAGATAGCTTACTCCCTTTTTAATGGGATTCCAGCATACCAGATTCATACATACCATTTATCTGCGTCATTCAGGTTGAAAACCCCAATTGAAATTTGTCGTTCTCCAAGAGAAATCTACTATCCAAAAAATCACACACAACTATCCAAAAAATGCTCCATAATAATATATGAATATATCACACAAAAGAGCAAATATCTCCCAATGGGAGATCCCAGTGGAAATGAATGACAAAAATAAACAATAAGCATGTTCATTATCAATAGCGATGGTCAGAATTCATAGCATTTCAACCCGAGGCTCCATAAAAGGGCATGCCTCTTAGTTAATTTGTATGAAGGTTTGAAGGAAATTTGTTTAAATTAAGGTTGCAAAAGATTTCAAAGGAACTTGTTATTGGTTTTCCCTTTATATTCTTCCCCTTTCGACTTTGGTTCAGCTAAAGAGGAGAATTTCAAACTTTATTTGGTATGGGGGCTCAAAAGTTCCATCTATCGGCTTGGGATACTTTAGCTTTGCCAAAGTCTTTGGGAGGTAGGGTTTAAAAGACTTAAAGTTGTTTAATCTTTTTCTATGTGCAAAAAGTCCGTGGAACTCACTTTTCTCTCTTACTTTATGGAAGAAAGTTATAAAGTGCAAATATATCAAATAGTGGTCGATGGCGAGCCAGTTCAGAGACTCAGTAACAAAGTACCCAAATGCCTCTTACCTTTGGAAGAGTTTTTTAAAAGCCTTGCCGGTCATAATGAAACACATGAGCTGGTCTGTTGGTCGTGGCTTTCAAATCTTTATCGACATTGACCCTATTGCAGCTGTAAAGGGAAATTGTTTTTATCTAGATCTTTGATTTCTGAACTTCGCTGCAGGAATTTCTGGGTCCTCTCTCAGATTTGGAAATCTTCAAATGACGGGGTTGGTTCTTAACTAAGCGCTGAAGACTTATTGCTTCCAGTAGACCTTGAAACTAAATGGATTTCCTTCACTGCCCCCCTTTCTCATGCATGCATTATTCTTGATGAGGGTGTTGACTCTTTGGTCTGGGAACAAAATATTTCGACTAGAGTGGTCACTGTGAAACGTGCTGATGAAGTTTTAGTGGCTAAGAGAAGTCTCCCTCCTCCCATATGGTGGGTTAGGGGGCTTTGTAAATGCTCTATGCCTCTAACAGTCAAATGTCTTAGCTAGTTACTCCTTCACAACAAAATTCTGGTTTGGGAAAATTTTCAAAAAAGAGGATAAATTGGCCCAAGTATTTGTTCCTTGTGCAAATACGACTTAGATTATGTCGAACATCTTTTTCTGCATTGCTTTTATTTCAAAGCAGTTTGGAGAGAGGTTAGCAACCACTTTTCTATCTCCTTCAGCTGGGATCTGAGATCTATTGAAGACTATTTGCTCTCTTGGTTTGGTAGCATGAAGAAGCGAAAAGTTCTTCCTTTTTTGTGTTTTGGGAAATTTGGAAAACTAGAAATAGACGCATTTTCCAAAATATTTCTCCTTGTATTCCCAACACTGTTTCAAAGATTATGGTAGGTTTTCTGGAATGGAACAGAGATAGTGCCCCAAAAGTTCAAAATGTTCGTATCAGCCTGGTTTTGGAATCTGATACCATTTATGGTTTCTTTGATTGGGCCCAACAGGATGGAAATTGTACTACTAGCATTATCCTCCGCCTAAATGGAAAACACAATTTCAAGCTAAGGACGGGTGTTGGCAGTGGTACTAATACTTTTTCTGAACTTTTAGCTTTGTGGGGACTTTTGTGGTTCGCAAAAAAAAGAAATATACTCCAGCTTACTATTGTTGGCGATTCAAAGGTCATATTCACTGGGCCAATGGACTCACCACTTTGCAATCTCTGAGTTATGGTTGCTAGTTGAAAAGGATTGGGATCCTTAAGAATTGTTTTCTTTCCTTATCCTTCAGGCACTTGTACAAGGTGTTCAATTCTGAAGTGGACAACCTATCAAAGCTTGTGATAGGAGACTTCCCTGGTATTCTTCACTTTTCTGAGTTCTCAGACGAAATCTTGATTGTTGAAGGACGTCTTACCTATTTCTAGCTCTCCCCTCCGGTTTTCATTGGATTATTTCAAGTGGAATTGCATTGTAACTCTCCAGAGTCTCGCTATTTTGGCTGGCAATTTATTTGAACATTTCTACAGTTTGCTTCCTAAAGGTTGATGGGAAGGGTCTTAGTCGTATTTTTTATATTAGTTAAGTTTTTCCTAGGGACCTTTTATTTTAAGCTTGTCATCTGTTCTGTTTTGAAGGGTGTTTTACATGAACAGTCCCGATCTAATTTTGATTCTTATGAATATCAAATTACATACTTTTTTACAGTGAAATAAAAAACTACATCAACGCGCCAAATATAATTTGGCAATATCAAAATCTAAATTAAAAAATTGTGTTTACTTATTCATCATCTCGTATAAACTTTGTTCAACTTTTGTTTCTTAAGATTTAGAAAATTGTGTTTACTTATTGATCATCTAGTATAAACTTTGGTCAACCTTTGTTTTTTTGTTTCTTAAGTTAATCAAGTTAAAATAGATTATCTTATAATATTGACAAAAACAATGGACATCCAAGTGTAAACAAATTCTTGGTTATAAGTGGCTTCAAAGACGCTTAAAAAACAACAATTCACTCTACCTCAACACCTCTCACAAGGTGGTGGCTATAAGATAAACTCTTCACTCCCTTATTCAACCCCTCAATATATGAAATGGTCGATGAACTTGGATGACAGCCTCATCTTGGATCTCAATTTGTAATGACTTTTAGATGATCTTGAAGATATTAATGGGATATAAGACCTCTTTGCTAGTACTCAATCATTTTTTTCTTAAGGAATGCATAGGGATTGTATGGTTTTTCCAAAGAAAATCTTGTACAAACATCCCTAGGCACTTTGTTGTATTTCATGGATGGCATCTAGTATAAACCCATTAATCCTTATCCCATCTTTTCATATGTGGCATGTGGTGTTTGGACTTCTGAGTTTCCATTCAACACTTTTTTTTTATGTAGACCTTAACCTTTGATTGATGTTTCAATGTTTTTTGTTTTAAATCTAGGACAAATCCTTTGAGTTCAAATCTATGCATCATGTATATGTAAAATTACAACAATGTGGGTAGGAGAAAAAGAGTTCAATGGAGAAAAGGAGCACGATGTTCACTTAGAGAAATGTGGGATATTGAAATATTAATTATATAAACCACGTGTGCAATGTTGTGTAGCAGTAATGTAGAAAAACGTAATTTATTCCTTCAAAGATAAAGATTTATCTTCAAGCTCATGCAATACAAATCCTTAATTGGGTAGCTCTCTATTGAGCTAGGATAAAAGCGGACTATCTCATTTTCAAAATATTAACCAAATGGTAACTAATAAACACTGTTAATTTAATTGGGTAGGCCTCTATTGAGCTATGATAAACAATGATTATGTTTTCAAAATCTCAACCAAATGGTAACTAATAAACACTATTAATTTAGAAACCTTAACATTTTCAAACAATTTGCAGATCACCATTTTCATCAATTGGCTAATAACAATAACTTTATAAAAGGATAAAGTGTTAAATTAATGTCCACTTGCACCAATTTCGTTTGCTAGACATGTTTTAAGCCTCTTTGACAATGGACGGTAACCAACTACATGCAGTCAAACAATTTTTCACATATACACAATAGCTCTACACATGTTGGGATTTGAACCTAGACTCTTTACATGGCAACATCCCAACCACTAAGCGACAACCCTACAAATAGACCCTATTGCAACATTGACCATAAATACTACAAAATCATAAAAATAAAAGTTTTGAATCATTAAACATCCAAATTGAACAAAGGAAATATGAACTAAATTAGAGTTAAATGTCCCACAAACAAAAAAAGGTAATAAAAAACAAAGAGACAACAATATAAATGGGGAATATGTCAAATGATGAAAGATACTTGCCTAAACAAAGTCAATAAAGTATCAAAACGGCTAATGGCTTAAGAACATGACTTCCATTGCACATAGAAGGGGATATCCCTAGCATCTTTCATTTGAAGATATGAAACCAACCTCCTTGACACTTGGGAGGGAGGTCTCCCTAGCATATCCCGTTGACGAAAGTGAATGTCATAAATTTGTGGCAGCAAATGTTCACGTTCATGCAGTCTCTGCATGACACCAACATCGAAAAACAATAACAAAGTCAGCATATAAGCCATTAATTAATGGTAATGTCAACATCTCTCCAAGGACAGGGGATTACTACTAAAAACAAAAGTCACATAGCTACAATGCTCTTGCGCGTTTAAGCTTAAGTAGACAAAAAAGTGGAAAGCTAAAAACCATTTTGTGAAAAGCTAGAAGTCATTTTGCTGTCAAATGTAAATAGCTACCAACTAGTGACATGGAGTTGAAATACAAAGATATGTCGATGGCATTGAACTTAATAAATAATAATTTAGTGTCATATTAAAACATATACATAAATAAATAGAGAATATTCAATATATATATATATATATATAACTGCTGAATTTTGGTGAATTTTATCAATTTATTCAATGTATATTATGTTAAAAATAAACTATTTTTCAAGACTATATATATATTATGTTAAAAATAAACATTTTTTTAAGACAGAATATATATATATATATCCCATTATTGATATTCCTTAAAATCATTTTAGAATATAAAAATTACTTTAAAAAAATTATCATTCAAACACAACATTAATTAAAAGTTTGAAGACCCACCAACAACTGGCCTACATTGACAATCAACATTAAAATTCAAAATATTGGTTAGCAGTCTCGTACACAACCATTAAGGTCCAAAATATTTGATATCACAAAACATATATTACTTTGCTAACTTTGATACTTCTATATTAAGTCTTCCTCGTCTGAGATACCTTTTACTACAGTCTTTAATGGTCATTAACCCAGCCAGATTCGTGATTCCTGTTTCATGAGCTATTAGAAGATACAATTAAATTACCATTTATCTTTTTCAAAATGTTAAAAGCTTTATGATGTAAATCCGGATGAGGAGATACAATTAAATTACCATTTTGAAAGGGATAAAAGCACTATGACTGTAAATCGGGATCACATGTTGCTGCAAATAAGGTGTTATAAAGGATCAATTGTAATAAAAAAATTATAAACTACAGTAATGTCTATGAAATGGATCAATTGTAATAAAAAAATTATAAACTAAGTAATGTCTATGAGCACTTTGAAGTGTCATAATCAAACAAGATTAATGAATAAATGAGCACTTTGAGGTGTTCTTAATGAATAAATTTCAAAATCAAGATCGCATGTTGCTGCAAATAAGGAGTTATAAAGGATCAATTGTATTAAAAAATTATAAACTACAGTAAGGACATGATGTCGATGAGCACTTTGAAGTGTTAAAATCAAATATAGTTTTTAATGAATAAATTTCAAAATCAAGTTTACCTTTTTTTGGTCACTAAGAATCTACTCAAAATTAGACATGTTTTGATAGTAAATCTGGTTATAAAATTCAAGTATCCTTTCCTTAATAATTATTGAAAAGAAAATGAGATACATGAACATGACTGGGAAACATAAGGCTTTTACCATCTAATGTCCAAGACTCCAACACTATGCAACAAAAGGCTTTGGTTGCTAAAGCCCTTCATCAAAACTGTGTTGATGTCCGGTGCTCTGCCATGTTAGTGATGAGAACCATATTGAAGTACAAGGCACCATTAAGGGTGAACCAAATTCTGCCCTTTCTTTGTCATGGCACCCTGAATCAAGAAACTAACTCTAACTGAAATCAAGAAACTCAAAAGAATGTTAATTCAAAACCAATATCAAGAAACTCAAAACAATGCTAATCTAGCAGAGCTGACTAAAACCACAAACATTCTCTATTGAGCAGGGATAATGCTCGCCTTGTAATTGGCAATGTTCTAGAAAACGGGCTGTGAGAGATCAGAGTGATCCAGGGGAAGATTGCACCATCCACCATTGTCATTGGGAAGCACATTCTTGGGCGGGTAGAAGTTGGTTGTGGGGTCAACAATAAAGTCAAGAAGGCACCATTGTAGATTGTTGCTGCACCAGATTTCATAGCAAGCTCCGAAGCTGAAACTGTTGTTGAGAAATGCAAGAAATGCAGTGTTGACTGAAAGTCATAGAGTGTTGGTGTCATAGCCCTAGCTGTACAAATTGTTTGTCATATCCATAGGCACCACCCGAAACAGAGTAATGAACAAAACAAACTTCATCATAACTCAAACGAAAACAAACAACATCAGAACATTGCCAACATTAACTAAGTGAAAACTATAGGGGTTGTATGGACAGCCAAATCGCCAAGCCCATCACTATATGTTTCCACAGAACATAACAAACAAACAATTACAATTGCAGTAAAGAGAGGTAATAGCTCGAAAGTTGAGGCTATAAGCTTTGGTTTTTTTATTCAAATGTTCAATGAGACATTACAAAAAGTCTACTCAGTGTCTTTCCGCTCTTGCAAATTCGCGAATTTATAAAGTTCTTATTGGTTGCTAGGCAGTTAGCAATCTACTAGGGTTTATAATGACAGTGAGCTACATTTAAATCTAAATCTGGATCTTGCCCAAATAATCCCAAACAATTATGGATCCCCTGTTAAAAAAATTAAAACAGTTAAAAAGAAGCAGATGCGAAATCGATTCGATGATGTAATAAATGAGACAAAACTCTTGTTATGGTTCGTTTGTGGTCTATATATGTCGCAGGCAGGCACAGGATCCATCCATCAGCTCCCCCTGTGTTGTGTCGCCAAATAAATAACTTCAATCCCCTTGTTGTTCCTTCATTGTTGTTATGTCACGGCTCCCCTTGCTCACAGTTCCAGTTCCAGATTCACAGTCTACTCCTATCTACCCATATATGAGTACACATACAAATATTGACATTTTGATTTATTAATTAAAACAATGAATAATAAAATTTCATTTATAAGTAACAAACAGCTCCGTTGTAGTCTAGTTGGTTAGGATACTCGGCTCTCACCCGAGAGACCCGGGTTCAATTCCCGGCAACGGAATTTTAGTTTATGAAAAATGGACAGTGTTGCGGTTCCAAAAACCCTCCCAATTTTTATGATGGAACAATCTATCCTTGGTACAGGTTCGTACATGACATCTCACTGAAACGCATCAGAAATTATCCAAAGATGCCACTACCGTTTGAGCGTAAGTTGGTATGGGATCGTCTTCATTATAAGCTATTGCAGGGTTCTTGATGAATGGTAAGAATTCATAACATTTACCCTTGGCCCTTATAAGAGGGCATGCCTCTCAGTTAATTTGTGTATATTGTTTAAAGTAGGGTTTGGAAAGATTTCAAGATTCGTGTAAGAGCTTGAAGCAAATTGTGTACACGAATGTTATGAAAAAAATTCAAAGATGTTATGTATATAATAATAATTTAAATTTAAGGTTATAGTTAACTAAGATACCGAATTGTGTATGACATGTTTTTGTTTGCCAGACAAGAAGGTAATTCTCTTTGCATTGTGACTTGACTACTAAAGTCTATAAAGATGTATATATTTTAATATGAATTCAAAGTTAAAATTGGAGTATATTTATTGATGACCTAAAATTTGGGCATATTTATTGATGGTGTAGTATAAACTTTGATCGACTCTTATTTCTTAAGCTAATTAAGCTCAAATTGATTCTCAAACAACAATAATATTGACAATGGACATCCAAGTAGTTTGTAGGAATAATCAAAAGAATAGGCCAAATTGTGCTCTTAAAGCTCTCATAAACAAATCCTTAGAGGTAGGTAGTTCCAAGGATACTCTTACTTAAAAACAATAGTTCACCCTACATCAACACCTCCTTAGAAAGAGGTGGTTTGCAAGGTGGTGATTATATAGATAACTCTTCTTACCCCCTCATTCAACCCTTGCTATATGAAAGGGTTGATGCCCTTCCAAAGATGATGACAACCATCAGGGTTGATGGCCTTCCAAAGATGACGTCAACCATCATCTTGGATCTCTACTTTTCATCAATTAAAACTCATAAAATTTCTAGCATGCATTGATTTTTAGATGATATTTGAAGATATTGAGGAGGGGATAGAAGACATACCTTTTAGTTTTAAATGAAATTTTCCTTAGGGAATGTCTAGGGTTGTTTGATTTTTCCAAGGAAAACCTTGCATAGACACTTCTAGGCACTTTCCCTCATTTCATGGATGACATTTAGTATAAACCCACTAGTCTTTGTGCACTTGATTTGGCCATAACATGTGTTATCTCTAAGGAGGTCTTATGTTTGATTCCGGTGGGGGGTAGGGATACACATATTGACTCGTCATACTGAAGTTAAAAGGGTAGGCATCTCTTTGATGTGAAGTTTCGGCTCAGGTTGACTAATGAGTTATTGGTATATGTGGCTTGCGAATTGTTGCATATACTCTTGGGAGGTTGCTAAGTTCCCATGGTTAAAAAGAAAAGTCATTAGTCCTTATTCCATCCCTTTATATGAGGTGTTTGCACTTTTGGGTTTTCCATTCAATACTTTTTTTTATGTAGATCTTAAGATTTTATTTGTGTTTCAATGCTAGTCTTGTTTCAATGTTTTTGTTTTAGATCTATAGACAAATTATTTGAGTGCAAATCTATGTATCATGTCGATGTAAAATTACAACCATGTGACTAGGAGAAAAAGAGATCATTGAAGCAAAGAAGCACAATGTTCGTTTAGAACAACATGGGAAAGTGAAATAAGTTAATTCTAATCTAAACCACATGTGCAATGTTGTATAGTAGCAGTATAGAAAAATATAATTTGGCTCTTCAATGATAAATATTTATCTTCATGCTCATGCAATACAAATTCTTAATACGGTAGGTCTCTATTGAGTTAAGATTGTCTATCTCTTTCCAAATCTCAACCAAATGGTAACTAATAAACACTATTAATTTAGGACTTTCACATATCTATACAATTCACGGTTTTTCATTTTCATCAATTGATTAAAACTATTTGACAAAAAATTCCCCAAAAAATACCATAGCTCAAGCAAAAGAATCTACTTGTACCAAGTATTTTTTTGAATGCACTCTATTTTCTTAAGACCATTTTGTAGTGTACAAATTATAGAAAATTATTATTCAAAAGCATTGTGACAAAACTTTAAAGAACAAAGAGATCTAGGTTCAAGATATTTGTTAACACCCTGGTACACTCACAATTAGAATTAAGGTTCAAAATATTTGTTATCAACATAAAATATATATCACTGTGTTAATTTGGATACTAAGTTTTTTAATTCATAAATTCCTCTTTAGGCAGTCCTTAATGGCCATTAGCCAAACTATATTCATAATTGTTATTTCATGCACTATTAGAACATCTAATTAAATTAGCATGTTTATTTTTCAAAGTATTAAAAGCATTATGAGCTTAAATCCAAATCACATGTTGCAAATAAGGTGTTATAAAGGATAAGCAATAATAAAAAATTATAAACTAAGTTGAGAACATGGCAAAATCAAATATATTTTTTAATTTTAAAATCAAATTCAATTTATTTTTGTCAAAGGTAAAATCAAGTCAAATTTTTTTTTTTTAGTAAATCTCAACATAAAACTAAATTTTATTTTTTGGGTGGGTAAATTCTTAATGATTATTAAAACAAAAACAAGTTACATGGACATGAGTAGGAAACCAAAGGCTTTTACCATCTAATCTCCTTTCCCCTCTTTGAAGAAAACACTAAATCAAATTCCATGCTTCAACTAAATCATATTAAGTCAAAATGTTTATAAATAGTTAATCATCAATGGACATTAGGTCAAGATACACATTGAACTAAAAGAGCGGAAATGACCTTACCATGGAAGGACTCTCCCTTTTTTTCAATTCCTTTCTCAAGCTTCCCTACTTTTTTAACATTTAATGCTAAAAGGCACAAAGACATTAACCGCTATGTAGATTTTGTTTTCTTAATTAAATATTTAATATCTAAGGAATATATGTACATGTATATATATGTACATGTATATATATGTATATATATAGATATATATACATACACATATACATATACATACATACATACATACATACATACATACATACATACATACATATATATATATATATATATATATATATATATATATAGCCTGGTTGGTTAGCTCAAGTGGTTGAGAGTTGTTTATGCTAGCAAAAGGTCTCGGGGTCAAATCACCGGGTGGCTATGCTAGGGCCTCACTCGATGTCACCACCGAGTTAGGCTCCATAATGAAGGCCGATGGCTTACCTTGGGTACCATCCTAAAATAAATGGAGAAGTACCTGAGGGTTTCTAGAGCGTTGTTCTTTGTAAACAAACACACACACACACACATATATATTTATCGAACTATTAGGATGGGTCATTGGCATGATTTCGTTTAAATGATTTGGATAAGGCATGCTTCTACTATTCAACTATATGAATTCTTTCCCATCATTGATGCATTTCCTTCTCTTTTCTTCATACAATGTGATTGTCGACTACGTTATCTCTACATTGTAAAGAATGAATTTATTTATGGCATCTATTTATAATTGTGTTGATGTATTATGAAATCAAAACAAATAGTATGAGACCAGATATCTATTATCAAGTTTAGTGTAAATAATTTCCCTGTATAAATTTGACAAAAGATAATTGAATTAGTCTTTATCATGTGTCTTTTTTCATTCACTTGGAGTAGCTCCCCTTCCCTTTTATCCCCATACCATTGGTCATCCCAAATCACAATGCATGGTGTTTCATCGATTTGTTCGATCTATTCACTGGTATAATAGAATGACTCATATACTATGTACCACTTCGCCATTGACCCCTCATGTTTTTCCCTTTTTCAAACAAACCCCTTCAATTTTTTCATGTATCTCTGTAAGAGAAACATCCAAAGACATGAGACTATCTCAACTAATTCAACTTCATCAACTAAGTGAATTAGAAAATGAACCTACAAGTACATGAAACCTGTGGGCAACTCCTTCTCAAACATACAAACAATCTCATCTATCTCTCAAAGCCATCGTGGAATGTTAGTCTATCTCTTAATGCCATCCAGGAATGCTAGCCATATCAATATCATTTGATGTGATCAAACGTACACATGCAAATTTGCCATAAACTATGAGTGCACAATATATTATAACCTACACTACAAAAAAAAAATGTATGTGACATACAGACCCTTAGAATGTTTAGATGGTCATGTGATTTCAACTTGACAAATGTTCTTCTACAATGAATCAATGTTATTGAGTAGACTTGTATAATGAAGGCACCTTCACACCCACTATAACTTCCCTCGTTAGAGAAATATCATCTTTCTTCAAAATCCATGGGACATCAATTTCTTTAAAAGACCAAGAGGTACCGACCTCTCCTTTTTTTCATTTTCTTAGCCAATGTTTACTTTTAGTATTTGAAGTAATAATATCTCTTCTAACACCCAATATCTAATTTTTTTCAAAGATATGTGTCTCCATAAAGAAGTTGAAACGTTTTTAAATATCTCCATGGGATCTAGTAACGGGGTAATCTTAAAATGCTTCCAATATGGAAGCTCATAAACTACACATTTTCTTTTTATCCCAATGGGAATTTACTTAACATAGGTGTTGAAAAATTTAGGATCATAAAGCATAGGTCCCCCATTTGAATAGAACATTTCTACAATTTAATTCTTCTTTTATGTGTCATATGCCCTAATCCAATCCGATAGGTGTCATTATTTTAGGTCTTTGGGTTCTCTCTAGTTTTCCATTGAAAGCACATACTTATTGTCACAAACCAAAATATTTGGTGTTGTAGGTTCGCTCAAACCTTGGTTATCATCTGGCACCTCTTAGGATTTAAACGAACATACATATAATTAATAATGAGATAACACAAATCCACATAGCAACACATTTATGATAGACACAAAATGTTTACGTGGAAAACCCAAAAATGGGAAAAACCACCATAATAGATCTATTATCTCCCTTAACCTAAACCGACCAAGATAGACCAAGTGAGCTAGACACCACTCACCTCCAGGCCACATTACAATGGAGCCTCCCCAATCCTTATAAACACTTATTTATATGCAATACCATGGTCCACCAAATACCATTGGCGACCAATACCATTGGCTACAAAATAACCATGTGCCCAAAAACTATGTGCTAGACCTCAACAACCTTTGACTCATTCTCGAGTCAAGTTTAAATCTAACAATCCCCACTTTAAGCTTGACTTGGGGATCTTACATACACCCCTTATCACCTAGGTCTATCTCCTGAATTTGCCAATGAATTACAATGGGTATGCATGCCTTCCCAGGTCTTACAGCCATATGCCATTAACAGGAAAACTACTCCATTAATTGTTTTTCATGTGTCTTCATGGTGACTACACCATCACCGTTAGTTGCGTCATCCTCTTTCTTTTCCATGCTCGGTTTCTTGCTTGTTTTCTACCATGCTCCTTTTGTACCTGCGTCCAACCTTGTCATTGATGTCCACATAAAAAGAATCCATCTACCGGATTACATGGGTATTCAGCTGTTGTAACCGCCAGTCCTCTAGGGATCCTCTTCACATACATGTCTCATCAATCTTGGTTCCAAAAACTAAGATTAAACCATCTCACATTCCTCCCGCAATCAAAGACTCAACATCTTTGATCCACATCAAACTAGGCTACAAGTACACCTTCCACCCTCATACCTAAATAGTGGTTCATTCCACACTTGATGCAACATCCCATAAGAGGGATACCTTGTACTTCTATCACCCGAGGAAATTGCATTCTAACCAGGAACCCAAAAATATTGTTAGGGTGTTGAGTACCACCAAACATGCACCCCACAATTAATTCAAAAAACCAAGTACAACACAACGAACATAACTATATTCCAAACCATGGATCTGATACCAATTCTTAGGATTTAAACAAGCATACATATAATTAATAATGAGATAATACAAATTCACATGGAAACACCTTTATGATAGATACACAATGTTTATGTGGAAAACCCAAAACTGGGAAAAATCGCCACAATAGATCTATTATCTCCCTTGACCTAAACGAGCCAAGACGGGCCAAGTGAGATAGCCACCACTCACCTTCAGGACACATTATAATGGAGCCTCCCCAATCCTTATAAAGGCTTATTTACATGCAATACCATGGGACAATACCATGGGCCACCAAATACCATTGGCCACCAATACCATGGAAAAATACCATGGGCTACAAAAAAGCCATGTGCCCAAAAACTATGTGCTAGACCTCAACCACCTTTGACTCATTCCAAAGTCAAGGTTAACCCTAACACCACCACCTAGATTTTGTCCCGAGGACTTGGTCACCCAAAGTTACTCTTTGATGGACTATGTCTCTTCACTCATGGGTTGCTCATACCTTTGGTCGTGAGCTACATGTCATTTAGGCCAACCTTGCCCAACAACCTTTCCCCACCTACACTTGGATGCTTAACTTATGATGTGTGTGCTCTTTACTTAGAAAAATTATTAGTTATTTACTTCATTTTGCATGAATGTACAGCTTTGACTGGCGTTTCAATGTTTTGTCTTTTGTTGTACTAGGAAAAGTTTTTTGAGCACAAATCTATGTTTTATGTGGATGTAAAATTATGACAACATGGGTAGGAGAAAATACATTACTAAAAAAAAGAAGCATGATGCTCATTCATAACAATGTGGGATAGTGAAGTATTAATTCTCTAAACCACATGTGCAATAGTGAATAGTAGTAATGTAGAACAATCTAATTTGACCCTTCAAGGATAAAGATTTAGCTCATGTAATACAAATCCTTGATGGAGTAGGTTTCCTTTGAGATAGGATACTATTAACCATCATATCCTCAAAATCCAACCAAAATGTAGTTTATAAACACTATTAGTACCTTAACATATTCAAACATCAAGGTATCAAACACTTTGTATTTTGTAGCTCTTCATTTTCATCAATTAGTTAAAAATAATAATCTTATAAAATGATAAAGTATTATATTAACATTCACTTAAACCAATTTGGTTTGTTAGACATGTGCTAAGTCCTTTCGCTAAGGGAGGGAAACTAACTCTTGTGGGTCAAACACTTTCCCAACCACTAACCAACTACCATATAGATGGATTCTATTGCAACATTGACCATAGATGGTACAAAATCATAACTCAATTACGCAAAATCACAAAAATGAAAGTTTTGAACCATTAAACATGTAAAATTATCAAAGAAAATAAGAACTAAAATAGACATAAAGATCCCATGCAAAAGGAGAGACGAAAAGTAACGAAACATAAGGTTACAAATGGGGAAGACGGCAAGTGACGAAACATGTGTCTATGAGTGAGGTCAATCGATGATGAAGAAGGACAATGGCTTAGGAAGGTGACCTCCATTGCATGTGGGAGGGGATAGCCCTATCCTCTCCCATTAAGAAAAGATCATGTCACATAATGTGCCAGGTGAAGGTCCAACATCACCAATCAAAGATCCAAAATCACCTATCACCATGTTAAATGTATCAAATCCATATTTATATATTTGCATTATGATAAAAACCATTTTTTGACATTGTTAAAGTTCTTTATGCCTTGCCTTGATTATCAAGGGGGAGAATCCATAATTTATAGTACATCTGTGCGTCATGTTCATGGAAAATAATGCATCCATGCCCCATGTTCACACAAAATTAGACATAGTCCACAAATATTTTATTTTCCAAAATATTGTTTCTCATTACTCCAGTATCGTACATGATTCTAAAATAAATAGAAATTCTAAAATCACATATATGTTATGCATGGAGCAACGATCGAGCCGAATCACTAAGATAGGGGTACCCCATATGCATCAATGCATTATTTATACAAAGGTAAGTATGTTATAGCCACTTGTAATTGATTAGTAAGAACCTAATAATAAAGAGGGGATGTACCTCACATGATCACTTGCACTACATTCAAGTAATGATTGTGTCCAAACTGATGACCCCTAAAGAATGCTTCCTCTAACCAAATATTTTTTAAAATCTACATAACTCAGATATTATTGTTTCATCCTCTAAATTTGCAATAATGTTTGTAGGATCATATTCAGGATTAGTTAGGAAATCTACTTGCAAGAGAAAAGTTACACCCTTCAACAAACCACCACTACACTCCTCAATAGCTTCAATATTCTCAAGGCTCAAATTTTATAAGAAATGTAGAGGTACATGACACAATATCTAATAGGTTATTGTACTTTGTTACTTGATGTGATTATTGTGAAGGAAGGGCAAAGTTCCATGACCTTGCAACCTCTCTTGACAAACAACTACACAAATTACATGTAACCCTCTTTGTTGCTCTCATGAATGCCCCCAAAAAGGGCAACGACATTCCCCTCCTCCACAAGACATTCCATGGTACCAATATTTTGATAACGAGGTGCAAGTCCCATAGTAAGATCCATACCCACATCAAAGTTGTTAAACTAGGCAATCTATGAATCAGTGGTTGATGTATTAGAAAAATAAAGCAATTATTAAATGGTCAAGAGAAACAAACCGAAAAAACAAAATTACAAGATCAACATCTTTGCAACACAACTAAAGAAGAAATTGAGTAAGGAAAGTGACAAAGAAGGTGCACGGTAAAACAACATGCCTATTCAAATCCACATTTTAAATAACATAGCATAAACCAAAGTCCAAAAAGATAAGTATTTTTTCTTTTCAACAAAAGAATACATATTTTCTTGCTATTCATTTAGAATCAAAGAAAAAAAAATCCATGACAAATCAGATCATCTCCAAGGCAAAGATGGATGACTAAGTTTTGTCCAAAAAGATCTTTTCAACTGCATTCTTACATAGCCTCTTAATAGTTTGACCCTATAGACATTCATTTCCACTGGAAACTAAACCCTAATCACAAATGATGAGACTCCTAGATAAGATTTACAAATATAATAACACTTGATAACAAAAAGGAATCAACCCTCTGCCTAATCCATGGAATGCACCGAACCTTCACTAACCATGCATCCCTCAATAAATTCGTCAAAAAAACAGAAAGCCTTCATGACAAAAAGATAAGGTTATAGCATAAAAATGTGGCATGTAAACTTGTTCTTAATATAAACCCTTGCTGTGAATTGTTCGTAAATTTCCTACCTAGGCAACTAAGCTTTAAAGTAGTGTAATCTCAAAACACAATTCTAATTTGAACAAGCTACCAATCATTGCAAGTTGTAAATGTATTTAGTGATAGGATAAGTTGCATAAACATAAACTTAAAAAAGCTGCAAACATCCATGCCCCAAAGACCAAAGGACTTTTTGAACAAATTTATAGCTTTGGTTCCGTTAAAATAATTGCATACTGGGTATGGCCATTGGCGGTTTCGTTGGAACTCGTACAAATCACCGAGGTATGCCCACTAACGGTTTCGTTGGAACTCATACAAACCACCAAGGTATGTCCACTGACGGTTTCATTGGAACTCATACAAACTATAGAGGTATGCCCACTACCATCCCCTATAAAACCTTCGCAATGCAAAGCCTCACCAAAAAACGAAAAAACTACCCATAAATAATATAGGACAAAATACAATTTAATAGTAAAACACTTAGGCCGAATATTAACAGCATTGAATAAGGGACATTCATATAGCCTCCTTTATTTGACGAAAATTGCTCCCAAATTTGGGAAACATTCTCACTATATAGAGTTTTGCTCTTATGTATTTTGGTCCATTTCAAGACCATGTAGGATTTTCTAAAAGTACATTAAAAAGACATAACGTTGTCAACATTAACTAAGTGAAAACTAGAGGTCCTATGGATAGTGAATTCGCTAAGCTCGTCACTATACATCTAAAACCTAACAAACAAACAATTACAATTAAGGGGCGATAGCTTAAAGAAACAATTACAATTGAGGCAGAGAGGAAATAAGCTTCGCACTTCGCTCTTTAAATTTATGATGAAACATCAATCTGTTGTGATAAAGGTTTAGGGTATATGCCTTGGAGATGAGATCCACTCACTATGTTTAATAGACGTTTTAGACGTTTTTTAGTCTTACTAAGTCATAAGTTTCTTAATATAAGTTTCTTAATAAAGACAGCAAATTGCATTTAAACGTAGCTCTAACGTAGAAAATACTAGATATTCCCTGTAGTTTAAAAACAAAAAACAGCAAAGAAAGGAATCGATTCGATGATGGAATAAATAAGATAAAACTCTTGTTATGGTTGGTTTGTTGTGTGAGTGTGTATCTATATATGTTGCAGACAGGCACAGCATCCATCCATCAGCTCCATCTGTGTTGTGTCATCAAATAAATGACTTAAATCCATCCTTCTTCCTCCATCGTTGTTTGTCACGGCTGCATTTGCTCACAGTTGCAGATTCATAGTTTACACATATCTACTCTCATATGAATATAAACATAAGCACCAGCACTGCGCTGGGTCGCCTGTAACAATTATGGTCACAATTATGTAACCATTTTGATTGATTGATTTGACACTGAATATAAACTTATTTTATGAGTTGTCATTTTCGTTGTAGTCTAGTTGGTTAGGATACTCTGCTCTCACCCGAGAGAACCCCGGGTTCAAGTCCCGGCAATGGAAGTTTATCTTGTTTTTACTCAGTACAGATTTAAAAATTCGAAAAAAATTGCTCCATAATGATATATGAATAAATGAATAAATCATACAAAATAGCAAATATCTCCCAATAAGCATTAAATCAACACAATTATCCAAAAAAATGCTAATGATATATGAATAAATCATACAAAATAGCTAATATCTCCCAATAAGCATGTTATCCAAAAAAATGCTCCATAATGATATATGAATAAATTACACAAAAGAGCAAATATCTCCTAATGGAAAATACTGTGGAAATGAATGACAAAAATGAACAATAAGCATGTTCATTATCAATGGCGATGGCGAGAATTCATAGCATTTTAACCCTAGGCTCCATAAAAGGGCATGCCTCTTTATGCCTCTTAGATAATTTGTCTGAAGGTTTGAAGGAAATTTGTTAAATTAAGATGGGCAAAAGATTTCAAAGCAACTTGTTATTGGTTTTCTCTTTTATATTCTTCCCCTTTCGACTGTAGTTCATTTGTTAAATTAAGGTTGGCAAAAGATTTCAAAGCAACTTGTTATTGGTTCTCTCTTTATATTCTTCCCCTTTCTACTGTAGTTCAGTTAAAAAGGAGAATTACAAACTTCTTTTCTACTGTAGTTCAGTTAAAAAGGAGAATTACAAACTTTATTTAGTATGGGGGCTTAGATTCTCAAAAGTTCCATCTATCGGCTTGGGATACTTTAGCTTTGCCAAAGTCTTGGGAGATATCAAACAGTTGTCCATGGCGAGCTGGTTCAGAGACTCAGTATCAAAGTACCCAAATGCCTCTTACCTTGGGAAGAGTTTTTTAAACCTGAGCTGGTATGTTGGTTGTGGCTTTCAAATCTTTATCCACATTTACCCTATTACAGGTGTAAAGGGAAATTGTTTTTTATCTAGATCTTTGATTTCTGAACCTCACTGCAGGAATTTCTGGGTCCTCTCTCAAATTTGGAAATCTTCAGATGACAGGGTTGGTTCTGAGCTAAAGGCTTAGGACTTATTGCTTCCAGCAGACTTTGAAAGTAAATGGATTTCCTTCCCTGCCTCCCTTTCTCATGCAGGCATTATTCTCGGTGAGGGTGTTGACTCTTTGGTCTGGGAGCAAAGTATTTCAACTAAAGTGGTTACTGTGAAACGTACTCATGAAGTTTTAGTGGCTCAGAGAAGTCTCCTTCCTCCCATATGGTGGGTCAAGGGGTTTTGGAAAGGCTCTATGCCTCTAAAAGTCAAATGTTTTATCTGGGTACACCTTCACAACAAATTCTGGTTTGGAAAATTAAAAAAAAAAGATATATTGGCTCGAGTATTTGTTCATCTGGGTACACCTTCACAACAAATTCTGGTTTGGAAAAATTAAAAAAAGAAGAAGATATATTGGCTCGAGTATTTGTTCTTTGTGCAGTGCAGATCCGACTGAATTGAGAGGTTTGGCTGGTAAGGAAAGCATGTGTGTTTGAGGAGAAATCTACTCAAACATTCAAGGTTGCAGCAAAGGTTTTTGTAACATAAGGTTGTTTTATTTATTTATTATATTAGTGTGTAGGTTTGGCTGGTAAGGAAAGCATGTGTTTTTGGGGAGAAATCTACTCTTACATTCAAGATTTTTGCTATACATTAAGTCTAGTCCAAAAACTTGGATGAAGAACAAATCTGGAGGAAAATACTCGAGACTCGGCTTTGGTAATAAGGTGAATGAACAATCAAGTCTATATTTATAAAGCCATTGATTGATTATTGAGAGAACATTAATATTTGCTAGAGCCCAGTTCAACTACACCAGTTAGGTAGACATAAAATAGATATGAAATTGTCTGAGCCCAGGTTCGAACTGGGGACCTTTAGTGTGTGAAACTAACGTGATAACCAACTACACCACCCAGACAGCTGTTCAATGATTTTAGGTGCTCCTTTTACTATCTTTGTTTTCTACAGGATAAACAGATGGACATTTTTATTGCACCACCCAGACAGCTGTTCAATGATTTTAGGTGAGCGTTTTACTATCTTTGTTTTCTACAGGATAAACAGATGGAGATTTTTATTGATAAAACTCTGAACTAAATTTACGTTCAGTTTGCTTGTTCATTGTTTGTTGACAGTTAGTTATGAGCGAATTAAAACGCATGAGCAAATTAAAAGTATAATGTTCATTGCGAAGCTGTGATAACTAACAATGGAATAGGAATGCGCATCCGGGGAATCAAACCCTGGTCAATACCGTCGGAGGGTACAATGATAGCACTACACCAGATGCGCTTGCTATATTTTAAAACAAAATAAGATGTAGTATTGAATAGAAAGAGAAACCGACGTGATAGTTGTGCAACTGATCCAAGTGGGAATATTTACGCCGTAAGGCGTTTCAACAAGTGGGAGTCTATTCCCCGAAGTTAATGCATTTTTTTTTCATCCATTGATATTTTCGTCCGACGATTCGGATAATCTTCATCGTTGATCGTTGATTAAGTTAGGTGCTCAGTGGCCATCACCATCAATCCAAGCTTCCTTCACGAAATCGTTTTGCCAAAAGCATGAAATTTGCACAGTCCAGTCCGCCATTACTGCTGCTGCTGCGGCTGCAGCGTCTGGAGCTTTAGGGTTTTCGGACAGAACAGAACTGAACTGAACTGTTACGGAGGATCACCACGACAACAACGCCGTGACCACCACTACCAACAAGAAGAATCCTACACGACCCTCGCGTCGGAGCCGTGCTGGACGATTGCGATGGACATGAAATAGCGAAATAGAATGCCTAGTGTGATTTTGGGCACCACCAGAAGCACTTGAAATTCCCCGAGGAATTGATCCTGCACCTGGCCTCACATACTGTACCCAAATGTAAATGTGATCAGAAAGTTATGTGATTAAGATTCAAGTTTTCCATGGTATCAATAGTAAGAATAGACAAATACATGAAAAGCAAATTTGCAATGTTAACTATGATAACCTTCATGTACAGACATGTTCACTCAGACAGACATGTTCACTCAGAGGACAATATATTTACAAAAGCAACTCTATAGACTATAACTCAACCTACTTATTCTATCAAATTTCATCATTGAGAAGCATTCATGTGATTGTCAAATGAAGGAGAAATAACAATAGCAGAAGACAAATAATTTTTAATCCAGATGAAAAGAATTCCTGGTGTTCTGGTGGATAGCAACATGTTTATTCCCTAAAAATGGAACATGAATGTCTTCAGACAAAGCAGCAAAACAAAGAGCTTAAAGAAACAAAACCTATATTGTGAATAGTGAGGATGATAATGCTGACTGCCATAGCCAACCCTTGGAACACCTACATTTCCAATTCCAACATTAACTTTTCCTATCTACCCCTTATCATCACCAGTTTTGTCTGCTGGTAAAACCTTGTCGGCAGGAGCAGATACTGCACCTTCAAAAGGTATAGTGGCTTCAGCTCCCCATTCTTGATCCTCAATGGGATTATCACCACCGACAACAATCACCAAATCATCCCCATCTTCATCCTCGCTTCGTTCCTCAAAATCCCATTCTCTTCTCTCCATATTGGGATAAACAGCTCGATCATCATTGAGGACAATTTGAAAATCATCTTCGTTGTCACTATCCCATCCATTCTCTTATTGTAGCCCTTGATTCTTTGCAACAACCAATTCCGCTGGAGGTGTCAAATCTTGCCTCACAGGAGATACTTTTGCAACCCAGTTCTCTCCGTTGCCTTCCCCATCTTCTTCCATATCATCATAACCTCTCGAAAGCCCAGGAATTGAGGTTGTCACACCATTCATCACCATACCAAGCCCCGGAATATTGTCGTGCTGCAGCAAACCATTATCCTCTTCAGATTGGAACACATTTTCGCAGAGTGCCGGCTCAGTTGGTGCAAATGGTGAATCTTAGTCAGTTTTCCCTTCCAGGTGCGTTTAGCATGCCACTAGATCACTGACTGGGTTTTTAGCATTATCTTTATTCAATTCATCCTCACACTCCCCCATCTTGATATCTGTATTCTCCATAAAATCACCTTGAACGGAAGATTCTGCATGAACTCCGACTTCATCATTTTCTGAATAATTCCACTTCATCTCAGACTCTTCTTTGATCCCATCATGTTCATTGCCGCCACCAGGTGCCGTGTCTTCCTGTGCGTCGTTCCGTGATAGATCAAAACCCTCCGCTACTGAATCTTGTTGGGGAAACGAAGGCACCCTAGGGGCCTACTGCTGCGACGACGATGGTGGGTTTTTTCTTGCCATCACCTCACAGAAAACTGCAAATCACCTCACAGAAAGCGTATTCATGGTGTGCTTGGATGGTGGGTTTTTTCCTGCCATCTGCACAAAATTGAATTGATGAGAAAACTGCAAATCACCTCACAGTAAGCGTATTCATGGTTGGTGGGTTTTTTCATGCCATCTGGGCGGCATGCAAGATGGGCATGGAAGATGGGTGACACATGTCGAAGGGCACTCAAGGTTTAATGCAAACTTAAAGTTTAATACAGTGCGCACTATCCTGCCTATTAGGACACTTGTGATTGGCTAATAAATATACAAACGCCAGATAGGGGGGCTTGTAGGATAGGATTTATTTGTCATCTAAAAAAGAATTAAATGAAATAAAATATATTACTAGGGTATCTCTATTGCCTTAGGTTGCAAGGGCGCCTCGCTTTTCTAACAAAAATGATCTAAAATGACATCAATCAAGAAGCAATGATCTAATAAAAATGGCATCAAGGAAGACTATGTGAATTAATATATTTTTCTTTGTTATGTAATTTTGGGTCGATCTTTGTATGGGCATTGTAGGTGAGTGTAATGTAAGATAGAGACATAATGCGTGTATATATTATTCACTTCTGAACTTGGCTTTCATAACAGTGTTGACGGAGAGAATTTTGCTTAAATTTAGCTTGAGAAGCCTAAATTAGAAAGCTGACAATTTTAAATATGCAGTCAATTCTATTGCTTCAGTAAGAGCTAATTTCTTGTAAGTGGGAAGACTAGAAATAATTCTATTGCTTCAGTTCAGGTGTAAACATCTAGCTTTTCCTAAATTTAGCAGGGCTAAGCTCAAGTGCTTTAAAAATATAGTACCGCTCTTTCCTGTAGTCGGCAAAACAATGTTTTCTACTTTCTCAGTACAGTATGCTTTTCAAATATAGGATTGTTCTTTACTAGACTCGGCAAAATTAAGTGTTTTCTACTTTCTCAGAACAGTGTGCTCTCCTAAGAAAGCAAACTAAGAATTCCAATTGAATGTCTTAACATGGGCATTTGCAATACTTGCAGTTCCCTCTTCCTTCTTTAAACTCCCCGAGCCTATTATTTGTTCTGCAATTTGTCCCTTTGTCAGAGAATTGCTTTGAGCGGACATTCTTCGTATTAATTTCTAAGTCGGTCCTCAACAATGGTGATCGTCTTGCAAACCGATCATATCTGGATCTCGACACACCACCCGAATCTTCCCCGCCACATCTCTATTAAAAACTGTTAGAAGAGATCTTCTAAGAGATACAAGACAGTCAGTAATCCTATTTTACGTCTTTTACATTTCTGCCCAACCTATATGGCTACTGGTAACTTGTTACAGATTCCAACCCCTATTTCTCCAAGGATGGATGAAGAATGACACTAAAGGAAAAAACAAATTATCAGTTGCAAGTTGCTTTGTAGCAGAGGTGGGCCTCTAAAGCTCTTTTAGGATTTGTTTCTAAACCAAACTGAGT
>LPNX010869352.1:224099-266665 GCA_001517045.1 Pseudotsuga menziesii | reverse complement strand
AAGTGCAATTATTAGGGGATCAAATTTTCAAGGGTGGATAGATAATGGTTGGCATCTGAAAATGAGGAAACTGTTATAACTTTTATTTTGAACAGAACAATATTCGGAAATTATACTTATTCTGCAAGTAAAAAATTTGTAAAAACCCTAAGAAATATAAGCATACAAAAAACCAGATTTTATTAATATATTGGAATTTGACAATCTTTAGTATAAGCAACAAGATAGTAGATAGATCCATAAATTTATGCAATGTTACTTGATTGTAACATATGAACTACAAAAACTAACAATCCATTCTCATTTGGATGAGAGAAGATTACATGCCGATAATAATGTAATGGCCGATTATGTGAAGTATATAATGTCTTGTTGTATATGTCTACATCTCCTTGCTTAGCTTGCAACACAACGTTCTTTTATTGCACCCCTAGGTACAATTGATAGTTTTAAACCATGAGACCTTTCTTTTAGTTACTTCTAAATTTTTGGACGCATTTAAATTTTCTTTGGTGTTGAAAATTGTAAGTGCGGCCAACCGTTTGGAAGGTTGAGCGTGTGGCTGTTATTTCTCAAAGGTTTTTTATTGGAAAGGTTTTTACATACCTATCTGAGTCTATCTCGTCCATTAATTAAATAAAAACATAACATATATATTTTTACGCTAAAGGCGGTTTTGCTCTAACATGTTGTTTTGATGTCCGTTCACGAGTTTATTACTATGTGGACTTGGAGACCCCAGAAGTTAGGGCAAGAGCTATCCATTGAGCTGCAGAGCATTTAATGCCGCTGCAGCAAGCTTGATGATCGTTGGATCTTGAGCTACTTGAGATCCAACGGTCATCAACCCTACTGCAACAGCATTAAATGCTCTGCAGCTCAATAGATAACTCTTGCTAGAAGTTAGAGTCAACTGCATGTTGAAATCGACTGGTGCCGGATCTGTCGACGTTTTTCACGACGTGATGCTTTGCCGGTATCAGATCTTCATCCAGAACCCACGTGTCCACCGGATTCTCGAAGCTCTCCCACACAACACAGCCATTACGGCTATCCATCAAAACCAGATTACCGGAGTCCAGGATTACCACTCAGGAAGCCGAGCTACGGTGGTTTCCACCATAACCAACCCGTGTAGGATAAACACCAACCAAATCGCCTCACTTTTTCGGCCGGTGTTTTTTATCAAAATTGGTTAAATTTTTTTATCAAAATCTGTTAAATTTTTGCTGTGAAATTGTTCATTTCACCATTTTGTAATTTTACTATTCGACTACCTTAAACCAAATCGTTGATTTTAAAACCACCAAAATGATTAAAATTATGACTTAAATCCTCGAAATTATGATTTAGACCAAAATTGGTCTGTCGGATTATGACGGATACCACTCACCAGTCGGCCATTTTCCCTGAATTTCAGATCCATAGAAGCGCCGACAAGGGTTTCCTGTTGGCAACCCAGATGTAAGTTTTTAGTGGGATTCCAGCATACCAGATTCCCTCATACCATCTATCCACGTCATTCAGGTTGAAAATCCCCAACTCAAATTTGTTGTTCTCTAGGAGAAATATACTATCCAAAAAATGGTCCATAATGATATATGAATATATCACACAAAAGAGAAAATATCTCTCAATGGAGACAATGAGTTGAATGGCTACCCTTAAGAGAATAGTGGTACAACACTTCCTTCCATACTTCATCCAAAATGTATCCATTTATGGAACTTTATGGGTATCATCCTCCATTAATCACATCATCCTTGAGAGAGAAAACTAAGGTTCAAGTAGTGAAGGATCACATAGAACACCAACAAGAGGTTCTCCAACTATTGAAGGACAACTCGTCTATAGCACAAAATAGGATGAAACACCAAGTTTATCAACATTGTAGTGAAAGAGACTTTGGAGTGGGTGATTGGGTATTTATGAAGTTGCGACCATATAAGTAGATGTCCCTCTAGTAACAAAAGAAGGACAATAAATTAACACCCAAGTACTATGATCCTTATAAGGTGTTCCAAATGATTGGTAGTACAGATTTCAAACTAGAATTACTTCCATAGATTAATGAATAAGGGAAAAGCATACTATAACTTGTAACAATTCTTGAAACATCGATCAAGCAACAATGAAATCAAGTAATTATTAAGTACCTCATGAAATGGAAGTACATGCTAATAGAATATTCTACATAGGAAACTGGGTTCTTCATGTAGAAACACTCATAGTTAAGCAAGTGTTGGGGAAAACGCTTGTTTGAAGCGAAGGGACATTACAATTCTATTATTATATTAGTGTTTCAATATTGACCAACCATGCCCCTTAAGGGTAAGTTGTAGTGTTCTCTCCTATATATACCAAGGAGATTTAGTCTTAGAGATTATCTCATATTGTGCCTTAGTTACCAGCCTAGATCCAAATCCTAGGCTCTATCAAGCGCCGAGATGGATCAAATCTCCTGAGGTGCAAACCTCTTCTCAGGTATTGCACGCAAGAAGCTATTCGAGGAGAGGTTTGCACCTTGGGAGATTTGATCCCTCTCGGTGCTTGATAGAGTTTAGGATTTAGATCTAGGATAGTTCCAGTCGTGGGCAGTGACACAAAACTCGAGTTTGATCAGCATTGAAAGGAACATGTTAAGTTGAAAACATAGATACAATTATGAGGATTATCATAATGTAAATAATAAGTATTAAGGATTGAGTAAATTGTTAAACTGAAAAATAGAGACAATAATTTCGTAAGGATCAAATAAATGAAAATGTGGTTCATTGTGATCATTCTCAAGCAAACCCGTCCATATTCCCAGAAACAATTTGAATACAAATGTCAACACAATTGCAATAGGCATACCAATGAAATAGAATGCACCATTCCAAGCATACAGATGCGCAACTTGGAATTTCCAGAATCAAAAGAGATATCCACCCTTTGAGGCATTCTTTTGATGGCTTTAGCTAGGATTTCCTATACACCCCTGAAAAATAAAGGTAGCATAACAATGACAATACCATATTGAAATTTGTCAAAACCGCAGCCAGAGCAGCCCCCTGGACCCCCATGTTGAGATACCTCACTAATAGAAAATTGAGAGGAACATGAACAAAAACAACAATTACTGCACACAATGCTAGCGGTAGTGTAATGTTTTGAGTTCTTAGATAAATCCTGAGTGGATTCAGGAAGGCTTGTGTAATCAAATCGGGTAGGGAGAAAACAATGTATGTGCTTGCTAGGTTAATAATGCTTTCATCCTGACCACATAGTAGAAGAATTGGTTTCATATTACACCAAAACAATCCAATGGACACTGTAGCACAGAGAAGAATGAGAACCGTTTTTTGGAGTGTGAGACCCAGAACATACCATCATTTTGCTCTAAATGCTTGGCCGCATATGGGCTCCATTCCCATGACTAGCCCAGATATGACATAATATCATGTTATATTGGCGAAACCATGGAAAGTGATCCTCCCGCTAGCTCCAACTCTCCAAGGGAACCCAAAAACAACGTTGAAACCATGCCTCTCAAGTAGAGAGGTGAGCCCATCACTACCATTGGACCTGTAATTCTGCCCAACATTGCCAATTCCTCTGATACATGTAAGGATAAAGTGACAGAAAATCAATTTTTTTTTTTAAATTGTAGATTCAAAATTCCTCCAAAAAATGAAAAAAAATCATGCAAATCGAAATACAATATTCTGGGTCACCTCGTGAAGTGCTGGCCAGTTCTTTAGTTGGTTGGAATTTTTCATTAGATTCATTATCTTTGCATTCAGAACAGTGCTCCCCTTGCTCAATATGTAGCAAATTCATTTCTGAGGAAATGTAGCAACGTTCTTTAGTGCCTAGCTGCGTTTCAACATGGTGGCAGAGATTGAGATGCTCTTCACCATTTTCACTTGATCCAAACATGGTTAGAAATTCGGTCATCCAACGATAGAGACTTGTATATAGCTACTATGTAAGTCTAATCCCCACTCAAAGATGAAGCTAATCGCCTTCCTCTTATCGGTTATAAAGAAGATTACGTAAATGAGAAAAGCCAACATATGGGACTTGCAGAATCTACAAAGGTCTCTAGATCATTATCAAATTTGAATGGGCACTCCCAATTTTACGTTGAATGGATGCTCTTAAAATTACGTGAAAGAATAAGAGTATTTAGAATTGGGAATGGAAAAGGCCAAATTTGAATGGAAACTTCATTTTTTTGAATGAAAAATTTGAATGGACAATTAAAATTAAGTTAAATATATATATATATACACACACACACACACACACACCTCATGTTTTCAGGTAAAATTATAATTAAGTTGAAAATAATGAATTCATTATTTAAAGTATAATAATGAATTTAGAATTTGAGCATATCTTAATTTTGTTTCATTATGATTCACTGATGGATGGTGCAGTTCTCATGGAAAAACAATATTGGAAAATGAAGGCATTGATTAGTGTTTGAAATAATATATATTTTATAATTTTATAATTATGTTAGGAGTTGCTTACTTTTAATTGAAATTTGGTAAAAAAAGAATTAACAAACCTCATTGAGTGCAATTTATGTAATGCCCATTTTTTAATTTTTTTCCAAAATGCCCAATTTTCCAATTTTTTTTCAATTTTGGCTCTTGACTAGTTTTAGTGTTTTGGTCTCCAAATCAGCCCAATTGCTCCCAAATATTTAGAGAAGGTGTATGAATTATATAATAACTTAATTATTAGGTTCAAGGATGTATTATGGCCCTCCAATCAGTTCTGCAAATCTGTACTAAATTCTGAACAAGATAGATGATTTTACTAGCAATTTTGGGTTCAAATCCCCCTGGGTAAGTGATAGAAATGGCTTCCCAAATGTGCAGAAACCCACTCGAATTCTTAAATTGAAGCAGGGGATGTGTAGAAGACATTATCAAAGACTCATATGCATAACCAATAGAATTCTCATGTATGTTATCACTTCTTTCAATCAGATGTAAAAAACTAGTTTTGGACCCTTGGGGAAATGAGGTGTAGTTTTCCCTAAATGCTATGAAATTCGACCCAATGGCCACAAATTCTTAGTTACTGAAAATGAAACCCATAATAAAATTTAATTACAGTCCATTCATTCATAAATCATCAATAGTTCATACATCCATTCAAATCCATCAAGATTACAAGAGTTTACAACAAGGTAGTGGGGAAATGGCATTGTTTCTTCATTATTGAGCAATAATACATCAGATTTCTTGGACTTTCGACCTGAGATATTTCTGAACTTAAATAATAGAGCATATACATCAGAATACAAAATACTGAAGCAATAGAATCTCCCTCAAAGAGGTGAATAGCTCACCAAGTGCACCTCACTCCATAGAGCTTAAATATGGTGAGAAAACTTGATATGGAAAGAAGAACAAGCTGAACTTGATGAGTCCACGAGATTCTATAGTTTGCACCTATAACTTATGACTCCATTGAATCTCCTTGAAATACCTGGGTGGCCTCTCCAAACACCAATTAGGATGGAAATCTTTCACCCTCGAAATTGGCTAAGGCATGAACTAGTCTTCCACTAGCTCTCTCTCTTCTCAATAGCAAATTTCACAAATGATCAAAACATTCTTCTCATGGCTGATCCCTTTATTTCATAAACATTATTTGTCTTCTAAGGTTCCAAATCCATCCATAAACCAAATCCAAGTCGAATTGGTGTGGCTGCTCATGCTATGCCATGTGGCCTCTCTCTTCACCTTCACTCTTCTCCCAAATTTGAGTAGGAGCCTCTTAGCCTTCTCCATATCCCAAATTTGACCACTAAGATTCTATATTCAGGCCTGACATGTCAGTATGTTTATATGTCAGCCTTCAGATATGACTTGTGTCATAACTGTCATAGAATCTCCATCATTGGTGTCATAGATGTCATAAATGTAAGGGGAATCTAGCCAAGTGTCCATGAAACTCCCATTTGGCTCTTCCTCTCCCATGTAAGTTACAATTCATCCAATATTCGACCTAAGAAGTATATGGAGACGTATATTAACCTCATAATCCATCCCAAAACATTAGGCTTCCCATAGATTCGAAATTACAAGAGAAGTATGTCATTTAACATAGGAATTCTAGCTTAAGTGGGCCCCATAGTCTCCATGTGTCTCCATTTTCCATAGCCATTTCATTTTTCACTTGAATTAATTTAATTAACTCCATTAAATAAATATTTATTCCTTCTAATGTCTAAATTCCATTTATTATCTCCTTTATTAACTCCCAAACATTTCCACCCAACCTAGGGAACTAGTAGGATTGATGGAATTTTCCCGCTATGCAATTATTTGAATGGGGACATTATAGTACTCCCCACCCAATATTACTTGTCCTCAAGAAATTTCAGATTTGGATGCTGGAAAATATTCTCCTCTTCCCTTGTGTCATCTTCACTTGGTAGATCCTTCCATTACACCAAGTATTCTTTGATTGTTCTGCTCCTCAATCCTCTCTCCCTTGTCTTCAAAACTTTTTCCGGAATAAGTGTGAGCGGTACTTCATCATCCAAAGGAGGGAGTGTATTTGAAATGACAATTTTCTGACCAATATATTTCTTGAGACAAGAAACATGAAATACATTATGAATTTTACTCCCTTCCAGAAGTTCTAACTCATATGCTACTTCTCCAATTTTTCGGATTACCTTGTAGGGCCCATAGTATCTTGGATTTAGTTTTTCTGCTCCATTTCTTTTGAGGGATGTTTGTTTGTATGGCTGCAACCTCAAATACACTAAATCATCAACCTGAAAGGTCCTTTCCTCTCTATGTTTATCGGCATATTGTTTTTGTTGATTTTGGGAAACCTGCAAATTGTCTTTTAAAAGATTTAAAATTTCTTGGCTTTCTTCCACCCAATATTTATCTTTTGGAGCTCTACTATCACCAAATATCATATCACAAAATGTAAGGACGTCATAACCATATAATGCTCTGAAAGGAGGCATCCCTATTGACATGTGAAAGGTGGTGTTGTAGCAAAACTCACCCAAGTGTAGCCATTTGGTCCAAGCTTTTTGTTGTTCTCCCACATAGTTTCGGAGGTACCCTTCCAACCATTTATTCACCCTCTTTGTTTTTCCATCATTTTATGGATGGTAGCTTGTACTTGGAATCAAATTGAATGCCCACCAATCTAAAAATTTCTTGCCAAAAAGCACTCATGAATCTACCATCTCTACCACTCACAATGCTCTTGGGGAGCCCATGCAATCTAAAGATTTATTTGAAAAAAATATCAGCCACTTGTACAACACTAAAAGAGGATGTAACAGCAAATAAATGAGCAAACTTAGTCAATCCATCCACTACCACATATATGCAATCCTTGCCCAAAGATTTGGGCAAACCGGTGATGAAATCCATTGATATAATGTCCTATTTTTGCTCCGGAATGGGAAATGGTTGTAATAAACCAGCGGGGTGTGTGAGTTATGATTTGTTTTGTTGACATACCTTAATTACATTCATTCACATACTTCTAAACATATTCTTTCAGCCCCTTGCAATAGAACATTTTCCTTAATTGCCTATAGGTTTTGAAAATCCTCGGATGACCTGCTAGTGGGAAATCATGTGCTTCCTGCAAAACTTTGTACTTAAGCTTTGAATCTCGAACCAAATAAATTATTCCCTTATAATATATCAGCCCATTCAAAATTTTGTAGATATCATCTCCCATGAGTCCATCTAATACATCACAAGCAAACTTATCTTTGGCATATTCAACTAATAGCATGTCTTTCCAATTTTTAGCAATGTCCATAAGAGAAAAAGAAGGTCTTCGAGATAATGCATCTGCTACAATGTTATTCTTTCCTTTCACATATTCAATATCAAAAACATAAGCTTCGATCTTGCTTACACACTTTTGTTTCCTTTAATTTAGATCCTTTTGGGTAAGGAAGTGTCTTAGACTATTGTGGTCAGTTTTCACCACAAACTTGTTGCCTACCAAGTATTGTTGGAATTTGACCAAGGCATGCATGATGGCCAACATCTATTTGTCATATATGGAGTAAATCTTTTCATGAGGCTTCAATTTTCTGCTCTCAAAGGTTATAGGGTGTTGGCCTTGCTTTAGGACAGCCCCTACTCCTTCACCTGAGGCAACACATTCAACAACAAAAGGCTTAGAAAAATCAGGTAATGCAAGTATGGGACAACTACTCATTACCTCTTTAATTTTTTGGAAGGCCTTTTTAGCCTCTTCATTCCACTTGAAAGCATCATTCTTAGTCAAATCATTGAGTGGAAAATTCAACTTGGAGAATCCTTTCACAAACATCCTGTAGTATGTACATATTCCAATAAAGCCTCTTAATTCTGTGATGTTTTTTGGTGATGACCATTCTAAGATAGCCTTGATATTTTCCATGTGCACTTTCACTCCATCTTGCCCAATAATGTGCCCAAGATATAATAGTTCTTTCATCCCAAATTCACATTTATACATCTTAGCATACAAAGACTATTCTTGCAAAGTTTTCAACACAATCTCTAGGTGTTGCAAATGCTCTTCCCAAGTTTTACCGTAAATGAGAATATCATCAAAGAAGACTAAAACAAACCTTCTAAGTTTCTTGCAAAAGATTCTATTCATACATGCTTGAAATGTAGCTGGAGCATTAGTCAACCCAAATGGCATAACAAGAAACTCAAAGTGACCATAATGACATTGAAAGCAGTCTTTTGCACATCTTCCTCATTCATCCAAATATGGTGATAACCATATCTAAGGTCAAATTTGAAAAAGTATCTAGCTCCAAATAGCTCATCCATGAGCTCATCAATCCTAGGAATAGGATATCTATTCTTGATTGTCTTCTTGTCCAAAGCTCTAAAGTCTATACACATCCTCAAAGTTCCATATTTTTTCTTTACCAATACTACTGAAGAAGCATAAGGGCTAGAGCTTGGTCTAATGAGTCCCAACTCTAAGAGTTCTTGAATGATCTTCTCAATATCATCTATGAACTTCTTGGGATGTCTATAAGGTGGTATATAAATGGGTGAAGTACCATCCTCCAAAACAATGTTATGCTCAACCCCCCTATCAGGTGGTCTACCATGTGGAAGATCTCTGCAAACTTTTTCATATTTGTGCAAAAGTGTCTCTGTCTCTTTTGGGTTTTTAACAACTCTGATTTTTGGCTTGAGAGAGGTGATATAACATTCATCATCCCATTCTATATCCCCATGCCTCAATATAGATCTCATACTATTGCAATTTACTACTTGTTTCGGGTAAGTGTGTTGCCCTCTCACAACCCTTAGTACCCTTGTTGAATCTTGAAATTTAATTTCAGGAATTTGATAATTTACTGAATGCTCTCTTATAGAAAACAACCATTTCACTCCCAAGACTACATTAGTATCAGCAACATCAACCACATAAAAAATATCAACAAAAGGTTACCTATGGTGACTTGTGTTAGTGCCAGAAATTGTTCTCAGACTACTAAAGAACAAGCTAACACAACCTTAATAAATAAAAATAAGTAAAACATGTTTTTTAGGGTTTTGGTTGTGCAGTTTGTAAACAAGAGGGTAAAAACTCATAAGTCTAAGATAAACTCTAAATCATGCAAAAATGAAATACTGAGATGTATCATATATAAAACATAAACCAAAACAACATAAGCACATTACTGAATTTCATCCACAGCTCACAAGCATTCCATGAGAAATAACATTAAACAAGAAATGAATTTATAAACTGAGTGATTACACTAATAAAAAATGAAACCAACATATAAGATAAAAAGGGCTTATAGTTTGCATATATACCATAATCAGTAATTCAAAATACATAAGATTTTCTTGACACTTAACTCTGTATAGTAGCTGAAAGCCTCCCCTTTCGAACCCTCTATCATTCTACAGTTACTTTTATCATAGTTACCAAAAACAGTTACATAACTGAAAAACTGTTTTTTAGGTCATACTACCAAATTACTTAACAAAATAGAGTCATACATATTAAACTAAATTCTTTACAAAAATTAAGTAATAACCACTATCATTTAAAGCATTTTACAAATCTTTAGCAACCTCTGCCAAAAGGGCTATCCCTTCCAATGCTTGAGTCTTTCTCCTTGTTTTCTGATGATCGGCTTCTAGGTCTTCGACTCTTTTTGAAAGATCCTGATTTTGCTGTGTTATGTCTTGAACAGTTTGCTTCAATTCTGCACACAAAATTTGTGTCTGTCTTTTCCTCTTCAAAGATTCCTTGGAGACTGCAATTAACTCTTGGTAATGGTTGTTGACCTCTTCTAAATCTTCTCTTAGTCTTCTATTAGCAACTACTAACCCCTCATTTGTTTCATGTAGGAATTCTATCTGATACTTATATTGTTTGATGCTTCTTTCTAAGTTCTCATTATCTGAATCAATACATTGTCCTTCTGAGGCTGAATGCATTCCTTCTGGGATCCAAGGAATCTTCAATTTCTGAAAGATATCCTCATCCTCCTCTTGCTTCTCTGTCGTAGTTACAGGAACCCTTGGAGACTCATTAAATTCAAAACTGCAATGGGCTAATGGTTCTGTAATATTTTCTTCCTCTGCACAAAAATTTGTCATGACTGAGTGCTGCTTCATTAACTCATCCTGATGATGGTCTAAAGTCACTTTCCTTCGAACCTCTTTTAATAGCTCTGATATTTTAGTTTCAATTAAAACTAACTTATCCTTCAAAGTAACTTGTTTCTTACCCTTCATCTGTTTTACATCCAAGCCTTCATCCTCTTCTAACTCTTCCTGGGATGAAGAGTCTTCTATCACTATGATTTTCTTCTGAGCTAACTTAGGATTTAACAATTTCTCCATGTTCAATCTCAATTTATTATTGGGTCTGGTCTTAGGTCTCCAACCTACCCCAATCTCTCCAGCATGCTCAAAGTTTTTCCTTGGTGTTTTATGGATGCTAGTTGAAACACCTTTCTTTTGACTCCTTGCGACACCAACTTCTCTTCAGACTGTTCCTGTACACTGTCAACCCTAGCTTCATCAATCAATGGGCTTTCCTTACTTTCTGACAACATTTCTGTAGGAACTTGTTCTTGTTCCATCAAACTTTCATCTACTCCCTAATTTACTTTTTCATGAAGGCTATCTTCTACATGATCTAAATCTTGCATTTGAACCTTCGATATTACATCTTTATCAACTTTATTATGATGTTCATTTTCAACATTTTCATCCCTTTGTGTCATAGACTCTCTTTGCACATTATCTTCTTCTACTTCGACTATGACCTTTTTTCTTTAATTTCCTGGCTAAATTATGTTCTTTATTCACCTGTCTTTTCTTTGATTGGTCTTCTTTCTCAGATTGAAACCCATACCATAATAGAAAATAGTCCCAGGTCTTTTCCTTCTTTTGGAGCACTGTACTTATGATTAACTTTATCATACCATGATGAAATATGGATTGTTGAGTATGATCTTGATGCTCTTTTACTCTGCTAGACATCTTTTGCAATCTCTTTAGGAAAAAGAAAGGAAGGTTCATCTTTGCTTCATGATTTAGATGTTGCAGAAACTTGAAATGGTATTTAAACACAAATGCATATCTTCCTTCACAAGTTACATAGCTTTGCATAATTTTAATTGGTTCTCTCCACTCTGGTTTGAAATTCCGTATATGCACTCCTTTACCCCAGTCTGCAACAACATTTGGAAGCAAGTAATTCTATGAATTAAAGGTAAAATGTACCTTCTTAAACTAATATTCACCTTCATCAGGAATGCCTGTAGCCTCTGCTATTATCTCTCTAGTCAACTCAATCTTTAGGGTGTCAAAAGTAACTATGTCATTGTCCAATCCCTGAGCAAATTTATATGAAACCTCTATGTGGTGTCCATCAATCTTCTCAAAATAGTTCAACCATCCTGCCTCAGAAAATAACCTTGCATAGTCAGGGAAATCTTGAAACCAAGACATATATGAGGGTTCAGCCCTATTTTTTTTCCCACTCCCCTTCATTCTAGATGATTGATCTTAAATGTGCTTCCTTCAGTAAAGAGTTTAACACTATTCGAATATTTGCAAATTTAGCTGAGAAAATTAAACCCTTGATCTGAATTTTACTTCTCAAATTGATAAGTATTTTGACCCTAATGACAAAAAAGATTTGAGATTGAGCAAAAATTGAGTTTATGAACTGGCATTCTTAGTTAATATCAATAACTAATCCTCTGTCAATGTGAACCCGAACTCATGGAACATGTCAATAATTCGCTTCATACCTTTCTAAATAATGGATTTGGTTGCTAGAAATCTGCTTTCCTGTCTTCCTAAGTGTCCGGTATCCTTCTTAAGTCTATCTCTAGTTGCTACGACAGTGCTAAACAGTTACCCTGCAAACCGTAAATAGCCGACCTTCTTCAATCTTCAACCATAAACTGCCAGGTCTTCATACATTCAAGAAATGAGTAGCTGATAGTGAATTATCCTCATCGTGCATAATCATTATCATTCCACTACTTTGTATCCCATAACCTCTGGACAACCGCAACTCACCCAAATGATTCTTTGCCTGATCTCATAACACTTGTCACAATGATTATTGTGGTTGAAACATGTATCAAACTCGTTGACAGGTGTGAAAGACTTCTCTTATGCACGAATTTTGAAAATTACGAGCCAAAATCATGATTTTCCAGATAACACGATTTTCTTGTATTGCCCTTGTTTACCTTTTCTGAGCTTGCGCTACAAGAATATTTGTTTTAACAATTTTTAAATCAAAACTCACACCAAAGGGTTAAATTTTAGTTATTAGTTTTGAATAAAACTTTATGATATTTTTTTAGAACCTTTAAGTCATATATACATTCTACAAGCCCCTAAAAACAATGAAAATCAGTAAGTAAAACCAAAATTAAGCCTAAAATCAAAGAAAAATTTAAAAGAAACTAAAGTCAAAACTTTAAAATAAAAAGAAAAACCATACTGTAAAAACAAGCAAATGCTTTAAAATGAGAAACAAAAACAGGCTATAACATCTTACAGCTTGGGAACCCATGTGTTGCATTGCATTGTGTTGTGACCTGGAATGACAAATGTGAAGCCATCAAATGGTTCACTTGGTATCTTTCTTTTCTTCACCATCTCTGCATCAATGAAATTATGTGTAGCTCCTCCATCTACCAAAACTGAAGCTCTTTGTCCCAATACCACACCCTTGCATCAAATAGTGTGATAGCGAGGCATTGTTGAAAGTACTGCCATTTTTGCTTTGTCCGGTGAAGGCTGATTGTCTTCTTGTTTTTCTTTTTTAGCTACTATCTCATATGCCTCCTCTTGATCTGAAGTGTGCCCCTCTTCATCCATACCCCCTTCATACCCATGATTATCAGAAAATACTTCTATGTATTGAGCCTTTCCTTTAGCACATTTATGCCTTGGTGTCCATGGTTGGAAGCATGTGACGCACAATCTTTTCATTCAAAGTTCCTCCTTGTTTTGTCCTTTCTTATTCTTTTCAAATGCATCCTTTTGCCAAAACTTCCTATCAGGTGCATCCTTTTTCCAAGGCTTTCTTTCAAATTTGAAGTTAGGCTTGGGAGGAAATCTTGTTCTAGGAAGCACATTTTGAAGATCTCTAGTCAATCTCATTGCATCATTTAAGTTAGTAGGCTTGTGGGATTTGACCAAACCTTTTAAGGGCTCTGCCAAACCTTCAGTGAACAGAAATACTAACCTTCCCATAGATACATCAGCCACCTTAACTGATAATATTTGGAATTCCAACATATACTCAATAGGAGTCCCTACCTGCTTCAATTGTGCTAGTTCTTTGAAAGACAATTCTGGATCTTTTTTCTCGAACCTTTCTAATACCCTGTCAATAAGTTCCCAATATGTTTTAACATGATCATGACCCAAGGTTTTCAGGCCATGGAACCACCATTCATTGGCATCTACATCCAAGTGCAAAATAGCCATTTTTAAAGCATCTTCTTCCACCATTGGATTCAGCTGAAAATACACATCCAATTTTTGCACCCAAGTGTTAGGAGAACTTTGAGGTGAACCATCAAAAGTAGGAAGATGCACTTTACCTATGGCACAAATCAATTCTTTATTTTGATGTAGAGACTCATTGTCCTCCTTCTTTTTAATTTTGTTTTCCATGGTGAAGTACTGCTCAAATGTTATACTTATCCTACACTCTTCATCCAATTTAGCCCATTCTTATGTCATTATATCAATTTCAAATTGAATGTTAGTCTCTTCTTTGGAAATAAGAAATTTAGGTGCAGTAGGCCTTGTTGTGCTCTAAAATTCATGGGGTCTATTATGGGGTCCTGTTCTTGAGAAGATATGCTCACCCATTGTCTTCTTTTCTTCTGAGTGTAAACCACTGATGTCTCCTATTGGAAGCAAATTAGGAGTAATATGAGACAACAATGGTTTACATTAGAGGAATTGAAAAGAATGCTTGAAATGACAACAAGAGAAAGAGACCAGTCCTCTAATGAATAAATGTGTAGAGCCTATGCCGAAGCATTACAGTCACCAAAAGTTGCCGAAAGTCCAAAAACTTCTCAACACACTAGTGATTCAGGAACAAAAGACTGTCATAATGATGAACCATCACTAGGATCTCTAGGACTATTCACTGGTCCTAAATATTTCATTAAAATAAATTTTTGTCCATATGAATTCAAATCTTATGAGCTTGATTGTTTGATAGATTCAGGTTGCCAAATGAATTTGGCAAAAGGAAATGCTATACCATCTTTTTACTGGGAAAAAGAAAACGAACATGGTGTAGCCATTCAAGGAACTGTTGTACAGCTCAAAGGACGAGTTCCAGATTTTCCAATAAGCATCAATGGAATAAAAAAAGTTATGCATCTTAATAGACTAGATGACCTAAAAGAAGATTGCATCATAGGATCACCCTTCTTGCATAAAGTCAGCCCCATTATTGTTGATGAGCCCAATATGAATTTTTCTTGTACAATACATGGCAGAAGAGTTTCCACCCCTCTATACTATTCTGATTCTTACAAATGTAAGAATATTGTTCCCCAATCCAACCCCACTCTCAGTCTTGCAGAACTGTTCAAAATGGAAAGATGCATCGCCTATGCAGAAATGCACAAAGAATATGTCCTCCCCGAAATTTCCTTTAAACTAGAAGAGGATTGCACCTTAGAGTCACCTAATGCATTTTGGACCAAGGAAAAATACTTGGTTTCCTTAGCTTTTAACCCCCTAGAAAAACCAAAAGCTCAAAAAGCCTCTGCTGCCCTGATGTCTCCCTCTGAAAGAGAATTCTGTGCAAATGAAATCAAAGAACTCTTGGACAAAGGCCTTATAGAACCTTCCAAGAGCCCTTGGGCATATCGAGCATTTGTTGTCAATAAACACTCTGAGATAAAAAGAGGAAAACCCAGACTAGTTGTGAATTTTAAACACTTGAACAAGATCCTTGAACTAGTCTGTTACCCTTTGCCTGATAAATCTAGCTTGTTGCAAAGAATAGCAGGATGCACCATTTTTAGCAAGTTAGACCTAAAGTCTGGTTTTTACCAGATTGGAATTGAAGCAAAAGATAGGTACAAAACTGCCTTTGTTGTTCCTCATGGGCAGTATCAGTGGAAGGTTCTTCCATTTGGCATTAACAATGCACCATCAGAATTCCAGAAAAGAATGGAAGATATCTTCAGAGAAAAGAAATGGGCATTAGTGTACATAGATGATATTCTTATTTGTTCCAACAATTTGCAGGAACATTTGAAACATCTTCAAGAATTTTATTCTTTGGTTTTCAAACATGGATTGGATTTGTCAAAATCCAAAATGGAAATTGGAAAAAAGGACATTGAATTTTTAGGATATAAAATAAGTAAAGGACAGGTGATCATTCAAGAACATGTCCTGAAGGTTTTAGCTAAATTTCCTGATCAGATCTTAGAAAAGGTTCAATTGCAGAGATTCTTCGGAAGCCTAAATTATATTAGGCCATTCTGCAAAGGACAGGAAGATGACATTCATCTGTTGCAGCAACGACTAAAGAAAAATCCCCCAAGATGGAATAAAGATATGACGGATGCAGTAAAGCAAATCAAAGAAAAAGTAAAACATCTTCCCCCACTCTCACTACAACAAGGCTCGGGTCAAATGGTGATCGAAACAGATGCCTCCAATAAAGCTTGGGGAGGTATTCTCATAGAAAAACATGGTGATCAAGAAGAAATCTGTGGCTATGCTTCCGGAGCATTCAAAAATGCAGAAATCAATTATCCATCAAGTCACAAGGAAATCCTCGCAGTCAAAAAGACTGTAAACCATTTCAAGCTTTATCTAAAACCTGTCAAGTTCATTATTAGAACAGATCTAAAAATAATGCCTGGTATATTCAAGAATGAAAATCTTATGGAAGAAAATAGTTCTAGGATTCTAAAATGGTTTCTTTGGTTGCAAAAAATTCATTTTGAAATTGTATATAAACCAGGATATTTGAATTGTGTTGCTGATATGCTAACCAGAGAAGAATTATAGGAGAAACCTAGTCTCAACATGTTTGGCTATGAAGCATCCAGCTCATCAAACAAAAAATCTAAGCTTCGAATCTTCAATGATCCCTTGTCAGAAGAAGAAAGAGAAGATTTTTTGAATTGCGCCAGCAAAAAGGAAGTAGATAAGTATCTTGCCCTCTCCTTGATCCAACAAGTAAATGCCTCTCCTCTAAAAATACAAATATTGGAGAGATGGGAAAAACAAGCCTTTAAAGGCTTATAAAATCCCATGCACCAGCTTCAGCAGCTTAATCACGTTTGGGTTGATACAGCTTATACAGATGGATGAGAATTGTATTATGTGGATATCAGTCCAGGATTTTTAACATGGAATAGTTATAACCTCATATTGCAGTTCTGTAGAGAATAGGGAGAAATAATAATTTGTGGAGATCCTTCTACACTGGTGCGACAACAATGGTCCGGATGGACAGAAGTTTTCCTTGATAAATTATGTCCAAGAAAAGATTGGGTTCAAAGACGTGCAAATTTCATCCTACACCTTCAAGCAGACATGATCGTAGCACACCACATATGTAGTTTAAATTTAAACCGCGACATCTTGGAGGAGCTTACTCTCCTCTTGAACCCCCTATTTTCACTCAACATAAATTCAGAAGAATGGACAAAAATGGCTGCCTCTTAGATCATAAAATTCATACAAGAAGAATTCCTTTAAACCTTAAAGTTATGATCCATTTTTCAAGGAGAATTATGTTGTATTCCTAATGAAGTCATGATCAGATCCGATGTGGAACAGTGTTTCTCAATTGCTTATTTCCAAATACCGAATTTGGTGTCGATAATGACTCTGACTCTGATAGATTCATTGGTTGTACATGTGGGCAAAATCCATGTATTTGTAATCATGACAATGAATAATGGAAAGCGTCGTGGGCTGCTAATAGTAGCTCCACTTTGTAAAAAGTCTAGTCTAGTTGTGAGTCCGTAGATTCTTTCACATGGCTTGGGTGACTTACCCAACAAAAGGTGCGAATTGATCCACTACCATGAGATCTGAATCAAGTCTTTTTACCGATAGGTGTAAGTTTTGGGTCACCGGTTTTACTAGCTAAATATGTATAAATAAGGTGATCCTCCCCTCATTTGGACACTAGGTTTTGGATTCCAGTAAGATTTTTGCATTTTCTCTGTGTGTCAAGCACTGTGTATGCTCTCCCTTTGCGCCTCGAGTGATCAGCTGGGATCAAAAGCAGTGATCTCACTTGTAATGAGTCTATAAAACCAGTAGCGTATGCTCTCCCTCTGCACTTAGTGTGATCAACTGGGATCAGAAACTCTGGTTAGTACAAGTTTTCCCTTGTGATGATCTTCTCCCTCCAAAGACGAACAAGTTTTTGAGTCTGTATTACAAAGTTGCATTTTCTGAAGTCTTTCTCTCTCATCAGTTGCGTTTGTGTTCAATCTTGGCGTCTCTTTGGTATCAGAGCCAACGCAACATTTGTATCATCTACTCCTACTTGTAAGTTTTAGAAGCTCTTGTAATCAAATTCCAGTATGATATTCGAGAAATCTTTCTGTTTCTAAAGCAATCTAGGAACATAGTTCATTTATTTATGTAAAAGTATCCATGTGGAATAAGTTGTGATATCCGAGTTTTTTGTGGTTATAGTCTTAGTTACAGACGCTGTAAATCCACTAGTGTTATCTCTTGGGAGACCTGTAGGATATCCTTAAGCCCCAAACTATTCCTTTACTGCCCGATTCTGGTAAGTGTTCCATGGATCCTTCAATGGACTCTGTAGGGCTTACATCCCTGGACTGCCAATCTACAGATCAAACTACTATTTCTTTGATTGAAAGAAAATCTTCCTTTCAGACTTCTAGAGCTTCATCATCCATAATAACCATTGATGATACAATACCTTGCCCTGACTGGAAAATACCTGAGTTATTACCTTCTGAGGTTTATAAAATGAAATGGTGGCAGTATAAATCCTGCACACAAATTAAAGTAAGTTCTTTGGATATCACCTTCACTGACCAGGAAGAGCCCATTCACATTAATTTAATTGACAAAAACCAGATTGACTGGGAAAAAACAAAAGGTTACAAATATGCGCATCTAGGCACTGTCAAATTAGGACTTGGTTCGTTAGTACGACCCTATATGAATGTTTCTTCCTTGTGTTGTGTTTTGGATTCCCGCCACTTAGATTTTGTTGATGCTTTAACTGGAGGTTTTGAAGGCCCCTTGCACAATGGCCCATTTTTTGGAACTATCTTTTCTAAGCATTTTGTCAGCCTTGATGACCCCTACATCTATGATTTACTCAAGGCCTATATTCGTCCCTTAGGATTGAAAATGGACACTGGCTCTAAAATCATCCAGCTTAAATTGTTGTTTGTAATCCACTTTGGAAATGATTCCCTTCCACCTCTTACCCCTAAAGTCCATGAAAGCTCACGCCTACTAAGTATGGTAGAAACTGATAAGTCAAAAAATTCTACACCTATCACATTTGACTGGATTGGCATCAGTTACCCAAAGCAATGGGAGGTAAGATACAAAGAATTGAGAGACTTTGAAAAAACTAAAAACCAACAACTCTCTATTCCTAAACCCCTTGTCTTTGACATATTTTCAAACTCTTTTAAATTGCCTGAAGGGTTTCCTTCTCCCCAATTTGCTCCACCTCTTGTAATATCTTCCTCTGTGAATAATACTTCTGAAAAATATGCCTTGCTTGAACCCTATTCTTCTTCTCGCCTTTCCTGTTCAGGTGTTCATAACAATGAGCACAAAGGTCAGCATGCAGGCTGCCCTGCCTGTAGAAAAGCACTTGAGAGAATAAAAATCAGAAACAAAGGAGTAAGCTTGTACATGATGTCTCTCCCTAGAAGTAGCCCTGGTTTTACCTCCACAAACCCACAGGGTGAAACCTCTTTCCATCCAGGAAGAAATCTTCCTGATACTCCATTTCGACAGTTTGCTCATGATGGTCTTTCTAAAAGAGAGTTCATGCCACATAGATCATCAAATCCACACGAAAGTGTCTCTGATGAAATAAAGTTCCTTAACTACAACAACTATCAGCAACAACTGACTGGCCAAAACATCGATGACATAGCCTCTGATATTTTAGTTCTCAGACAAAAAGCTCAGACAGAAAAAGAGCATATCTCCTTGCTCGAAACTAAAATTGATCATTTGCTTGCAGGACAAGAAGAAGTAAAAGCTGCTATTATCTTAGCAAGCGAAAAAATAGAAGAAAGGCTAGATGTCCTAGCAAAATGATGGCCATAACGCAAAATGTAAATAGTAAAAAGAGCCATGTAAGCCAAACTGCATTAGAGCTTGCAGCTAAAGGCCATAAAGTCAAACATGAAAGAATATACTCTTTTGGAATGATGAGTATCCAAGAAGATGACCAAAGACCGGAATTCCATTTTGGTCAAGAAATAGAAGAGCTTCATGAGTTAAGAAATATGGTCTCCCAGTTTAAACAAATGCCCAAATAAAAATAAAAATCCTATACTTGCTGCCATGTTTTCAGAAGACCTGGATCCAGCCTGGTGGGATCTAGCTTGGTGTGCAGCAGGAGACTACCCTGAAGGTGAAACCGTCTTCTTACCAGAAGAAGGAGATTCCTCTGATTCCGACCTTGCCTTAGATAAATTTGCTCCAAACTCATCTGACTCCTCTTCTTCTGATTTTGATGAAGAAGCAAATTTAGGAGGTTTCTCTGGTCCTCCTGATTTCAGTTTTTATATGTTCTCTTTCAACCCGCCTAAGCTCTCCTCATAATTTAGGATTGTTGAAATTGACAAAGAATTGTCTGAGACCCCAATCTATCAATATATGAAAGGCAGGATCTGAAAGATGAAAGAAGAAAGCTTTTAACAAGAAGAAAAGCAAAAGAAAAAGTTTAGGAAGAAAAAGAGAGATCTGTCTCTCCAAAAATTAGCAAGAATCCAACATTCTACCAGCCTGGTGATTTATATAAAGGATATCCTGATCATCATGAGGATAGCCAAAAGTTCAAAAAAGATAAATAAAATCTGCTAAGACTACAAATCAAAGATAAGCAGTATTCCCTAAAGAAGCTGGTAAAAGAAATAGAGGAATTGAAACATTTCTGCATAGTTGTATAAAGCCAAAATTGAAACGAAGTTCACAGATTTAGTACTTAATGACCTTTCTCTAGTGGATAATATTCAAAATTTGTATAAAGTCATAAATCGATAGAAATCCATAAATAGTCATAAAAGACGATAAATCTCTTTAATGCTAATATAATAAAGCCATAAAGCTCTAGAAAGCTACACTGATGTTAAACCTATTTAATAAGTAGCTAAAACTTGTGTGAATATATAAAGAGTTCGATGTGCTTGCCTCTCTTGAATCAGTTTGATCTTGAAACAATGGAAACCTTCAGTTATGTGCACTCGTTGTTGTTTGTTGTATTCGTATTATTCTTTAATTTTCTCTCATTGCAGCAAGTTGATGTCGTGAAAGAAGGAGGATCTTACCTTCATCTGTCTTCAAGGAGGTTAAGCCAGGCATTCTCCAATGAAGACAATTCAGTAAATCACAACAATGTTGGATCGTCCAATGGCATCTTTTTATTTGATGTGGAAATTGTGAACGAATGCAGTTTTGGCTGCGCAGTAGTGAACATCCACGTCAACTGCGGTGATTTCACATCAAGAGTAGAAGCAATCCCTCAATTGTTCAGAAAATTAGCCATCAGTGATTGCTTAGTGAATGACGACCATAAGTTGGACAAGGGAGAAATTGTGTCCTTCACCTATTCTAACACCTTTAGTTTTCCACTCACAGTCACTTCTATCACCTGCGTTGATTAATTAATTACATGTCTTTCTTTCTATATTCTATAGTAATAAATAATAATAATGTTATACGTGTTCTTTATTTGCAATAATAATATTGTTCAAGTTTTTCCATTCCATCCCGTTACTTCATCACTGTTATCTCAACAAACAACTGAATTTGCAGCATTATTTTGTATTTAATATTCATTTTTAGTTCTCTAAAAGAACTGTTATTAACTTATTTCAACAAATAATGTAAATGGTAATAAAATTAAAATATATCATGAAACTGAGTAATACATTTTCATGAACATTTATTTCTGGTTTGTAATTTTCCTAAATCCGACTTCAATTTTGTAATACAGTTTACACAACAATATTTTGACATTGGTTGTGATTTTTATGAACTGATTAATGGTTTTAAATCAGATAAAATTTTGGTTATATTTATTACTACTACAGCCAGCCATAAGTAAAGTGGAGTTTTAATGTTGATAGGCACAACCAACCATTTAGTTTTGTAAAGATAGCTCGCTTTAAATAAAGGCTAAAATATATAATTTTATATCCATTATTCATACCAAACTGTTAGAGTTATACTATTTAATTAAAAAAACTGATATGAAAAAACAAAAACAAATTGTTACGGGTTTATTTTGGTGGATAATTAAAAATTTTATTTATTATTTTTTACTTAATGGCCAACAAAATATATTTATTACTTTTTACTTTTTAGAAGTAAAAAGTAATGTTACAACATATGCATCATAATGGGCAAGTAAAAAGTAACTTTACAACATCTCCCTCATAATCGGCAATATTATTTATAACATAAATTTACAAGAGGAACATTACATAATGTTACAACATCTACATCATAATCACCAAGTAAAAAGTAATGTTACAACATCTCCCTCATAATCGACAATATTATTTATAGCCGACATTTACAAGAGGAACATTACATAACAATACAAGATCTACCCGGTACTAGGTTGTAGAGCGCCTCTCGACGCAATAATGTAAAAGAAGGCTCCCCCATCTAAGAGGCTTCTCAAACATTATTTATCTCTCTTTCTCAAGGCATGGAGTTACTTCTTTCTATTTTTATGTTATTTGGGATTTCTAGTGTGTAACACCCCTCCTCATGGATTGGTTCTTGAAATTGGAGGAGATCCTCATTAGATCCATTTTTTAGGAATTTTGTTAGCCTTGTTGGAGGAGCACCCTAGCTAGGAGCAAGACAAGTGGCATGAAGACTCATTCAAAGCCCTTTTACATGTGTATTTTATTACTCAAGAGATCAAAGTTACATGAGAGGTTGACACATGGCATCAAAGACTTGTTCATGCATTCTTTATTATTATTATTATTACTTGGAGAGAATAATAGATTTAGAATCCACTTATTACTTTTTATAATGGGAGATATTAAGCTAAAGTTTGTATAAAGAGTAGCTCTCTAATTTTTTCTTTATGGATGGATTCATGGTGGGTCCCCTCTAAGCCTAGTTGAAAATTTGTTGGGGTAAGACATCAAAGGGAAAGCATATGTGATATTTTCATCTTTTTCTTTTCTTTCTCTATAAGGTTTATGCAAGGCTAGCCACTATATTTGTTGTTGGAAATCATGTCTATTAGAGGGCAATTTTGCATAATGAGAAGAGATTAAGATAGAGGTTGTAAACCTTCCCCAATCCTTGATATAACCTTGGAGATTGGGGATTTTTTTATTGTAGTTTTATATTGATTGTGGCACAAGTTGTGGTCCACTTGATCTTCTTGTATTTTAATTGAAGATTTGATGTGGTGTTGTGGTGTTCATTTTTTAGAAGGTTGTCCTACTTTGTTGTCGTTATTTATGATTTCATGTTATAGATATTCCTTGATTTTTTATGCTTGCGCATTATTTATTGGTTGCAAATTCATGAATGTAATGGTGCATCTCGTATAAGGGCTCTCGCTTACTCTTGTATAACCTAAAAATTGCTTGGACTAATTATGGCATATTATGTCTTTTCCATAGTATTCAAGACCTATTTGTTCATGGATTTTGACTCCATCACCCACTTGATAGGAACAAGTATTAATCCATCATCTCATTTATTTCTAAAGTTCATCTTACATTTTTACAAGGGAAACCCCTCTTTTGTTGGAGGAGATCCAGTCTAAAGTGAGAGGAACAGTTGTTGTGGTGACAATGGACAAAATTCTTGAGCTCGCATAGGGTTGTGCTTGTGCTTCAAGGTGTAATACCCCCATTTTGTCCCTTATAATGTACTGGCTTGATATGCAAATACTGTGTATATGCGGTGTATGAATTCCTAACATGGAGATCAAGGAAAAGGTCGCATTAGTGAATACCAATGTTTAAAATGCAAGTATTTTATATTTTGCTAGCCATGTAGTAGTAAACCATTGAAAATTGTAAAATCATGTAAATATTTATTATGAAATAAAAACACCAAGAACTGGCTATGGAAGAAACTAAAATGAGGGTGTTGTGTGTATCCAATGGGGATAGGTGAAGGGGTTGAGGGATTGAACCCCATGTTTCCAAATGTTACAATGAGAACCTACCTTGAATTTCCTTGATGGCATTTATTCCTAATGTAAGGAAGCAACTGAGAAAATAAGCCCACGAATTAAAGAGAGATGGGAAAACCTAGAAATTTGTATGGTTATGGGATTAGTTTACTTGTCCCATAATTCTTTCTTCCTCATGGGAATTCAGTCTCCATTTTCCCCATTTCATTAATGAGGAACCAAACATCATTTTCCAACAGGCTATGCATTCCCAACTTTATAAAAAATAGAAATCGCAACTTCGAAAGAAGCCACCATTTTATGTTTCAAAATCGCTCAAAAATTTGTGTGGGCAGTGAAATTTGGTGGGAATCCATAGACATAACCCTTGGGAAAAAATTGAGAGATCCAAGAGCCTCGAAATTCGTGGGAAGACCCTGCTTTAAAAGCCCAGAAGTTGAAATCTGTGATTGTGAGGCACATGGTCAGGAATTGGGAAAAATCCAAGAGCATATTGAAGTGGGAGAGATTCCAGAGGTTGGAATTGCTTGATAAACCTAGTGAAAGCTATAATATCTGAAGGTTTGGAAATTTGGACCTTTCTATGCCCACCCTGAAGAGTACTAGAGGGAAGGGGCGCTTGAGGGACTGTGTAGTAGAGAAGGGGACCTTCCTTGTGTTGGGTGTGGTAGGTAATGTTGGTGCCAAGGCTATTTCAAGACAAATAGAGATGCATGTAGCTCTTTGGTTGAGCTCACTGGCTTAGCTATCTCCTTCCCTACCTCCCTACATGCTTGATAAACCCAGCTCTGTGTTGGCTTAGCATGAGTGGTTGTGCCCATGACTGTGAGTGAGTTTGAGTAGTTCCTCCCTAATGGATATCATAGCCCAATTCAGGGGTGGTCTCTGAGTGCTAAAAAAGTATAGGTCAAGCAGAGACCTACGGTTGGGTGGAATGTTGTAGCCACATAGCCAGTCTCTTGGACAGTTTACATTAAAGATAAGTTCTTACTGTGTTTTTAATTATGCCTAATTCATGTGTTATGAATGTCTGTTTATTTGTGTTAGATTGAATTGTTCAAGTAGATGCATGTAAATAATATGAAATAAATTTATTATTGTGCATAGTTTTATTGTTATTCCTGTGATGATCATGCTAGTAATTGCATGATATGTGTGCATTAATAGATTTAATTCCATTTCATTTATATTTATGCATTTGCACACACATTTAGTTGTTTATGAATTTCATAACTTGGTCGTGGGGTGCAATTTTGCACACCCCTATGTCGTTTATGTTCCCTTGGTGGGTCATAATGATGTGAGGGGATGTGATAGAGTGGTATCAGAGCATAAGGTTGCAACACTAGGTTTGTTTGGGCCAAAATCTACACTTACGCGTAGAAAATCAGAATTGCACAGGGAGTGTAATTACTAGATGTTTAGTAAATTGTGGGTTAAACGATTGTAAAAATTCAAACGTTTTCAGATGTTGCAGAGGATGACTGCGTTGCATAGATCTCACCGAGATATTTCCAATGATACCCATTTTGTAAAAAATGGACTTCGGACGTGAAAGATATCGACATGAGAATTTGGTAGTAATATGGGCATATTGGCGACTTCCGACATCGGAATCGAAAGGTCGGGAGGTTTGTATTATTACTATTTTAATAGTGTCGAGGTTCCAACATTGAAATCGGCAGGTTGTTCGTGGATGGATTGTAGTTTTTGTGCCTACTTTCAACTCTCAACGTACGGAAGGTAGTAGTCGAGGTAGGAAAGTCGACGTATTTCTATTTGGGAGCCGTTTTTCTGTTCTGACTTCTGACTCTCAACATACAGAAGGTAGTAGTCAAAGCCAATAAGTCAAGGAAGTCTTATATGGAATCCGTTTTGAAGTGCCAACTTCTGAATTCCAATGTACAAAATATAATAGTTGGAGTCGGAAGGTCGAGAAGACTTGTGAAAGAGTTGTTTTTCACATCCGATTTTTTACTCTCGACGTACGAAAGATAGAAGTTAGAGTCGGGAAGTTGAAAATGGATCATTTTAGACCAATTGTGCATTCCAAATTTTGATTTTCGATTGGAAAAGTTGGAAGGGCTTGGAAAAATTCGTGATCGACATGTTGAGGTTGAAGGAAAAAAAAAACAGAGTATAGAGCCCGAAAATTATTTTGGCCGTAGAAAAAGTAGTTTAACTCGAAATAGGGTGATACCTAATGCGTTTGAAATCCATTATTAAAGGTCACAAAAGGACCAGTGAGGGGCTCGAGCCTGTCCTGCTCCGATTTGACTGAAATTTTGAATTAGTTACTTTCAAAGATCAATGTCCTGAGGCCCGATGGAAGCTCGTTTTGGGATGAAATTGTTATGGCATGGTCATGGACTAGGAACACAACTAAATTTGGAATCTTGGAGCCAAATTCCAAAGGGTGTGAAACTAGGATGTGAAAGAAGGACAAAAAGCACTATTCAATAGCACTTTCGGGGGATTTTGAAAAGCTTGAAGGAGGTAAATGTGACCCTAGATGTTGACACCGAAAAAATTTCTGAACTCAAAATTTCATTTAGTCATCAAAGCAGGAAACTTTTGTTAGACAAAGTTTTTCCGGAAACGCTTGGTTTGGGAGATAACTAATTTTGGTGAAAATTTGATATTTGTGAAAAAGTTCAATAGTAAAAACATAGTCAAACCCTTAATTTTATAGCGGGTGACTAAAAGGTTGGATCAGAGATATGAAAGATGTTGAGTGATCCTTTCAATATGTACTAACTTCTCTCAGTAGAAATTTTTTCCTAGTTCTCACTAGATTTACTTCTACAAGCAACTGAAGTTGGCCTCTGAGGCTAATTATAGTTGTGGGAAAAAGTGCAGAATTGAGCCAAATTGAGATTTTTGAAGGGATGTAAATTCCATATCCGAGATCAGAATGGAGTAGTAGGATAGGAATTGGAAAGATTATCTATAAGGGAACAACGATGTACAATCAAAATGTAAATGAGGTATTCTTATGTCTCTAGGGATTCGAGCATAAAAGTGCTTGTAACTTTGATCTGACAATATTTGCCAATTGGGGTAGTTCTAGAAGGTAGGAAATTTTTTTGTGCATTTTTTAGAATGAGAAGCTGAACAAGATAAAAATCTAGTGGAAGGTTCTTATTTTTTGAAACATGTATCGAGTTTTTTCCTATGGCAAGTAGAGCAAAGCCTTTATACTTGATTGGGCAAAAAATTCTCAATGTGGGTGGCTTCCAAAACGACCAAAATTCTTGAGAAGTTTCGTAAGATGGTACATGTGTGTGCCAAAGGTGAGAGTAGATCCAAATGAATAGATGTAACGATACCCATATCAGGGTAATGGTGCTCTCACAATCATATTAGAGGAAATTTGGGGTCTAAAATGGGCCTCCTAAGGAAAATAATAAAATAATAGTTAAAATAATAAAATAATACTTATTAATTTTGGAGGAAGAATGAAAAAAACTACTTTTTGTGTTCGTATTTTCGACATATCTCCCTATGTATTTATTCAAATTCTGAGCGGGAGAGCTTGTTGGATGCGGAATTTAGAATTTAATTCTGCATCCAACAAGTACCCACACTGCATACTTTTGATGGACCCCGCTACCCCAAAAACAAGAAATACCTGAAAAAACGTGATGATGACATCATCATCACGTTTTTTCAGGTATTTCTTGTTTTTGGGGTAGTGGGGTCCATCAAAAGTATGCACTGTGGGTACTCATTGGATGTGGAATTAAATTCCGCATCCAATGAGCTCTCCTGTTTGAAATTTGAGTAAAAAGACATGGAGATATGTCGAAAATACGAACAAAAAAAGTAGTTTTCTTTTATGACAAATATGTCAATTCAACCATTATGGTTGACTCATTTTATTGAAATTCTATTGGTTCTTGAATTCCAACTCACAAAATTTGTTGTTGGCGCGTTTTCTTATAAGGCCCATTTTAGACCCCAAATTTCCTCTAATTGAAAGTGGAGGCATAGTTGGGGAAACATGCATGATGGAGGAGTGGCAATCCTGTCTAATACTGAAGGAATGGAAGAGACCAATAATGGATATTGGTGCCTGGGGTAAGAATGCATCCAATATATTACTAGGGATAATATGTACAATTTGGATTGCAAGGAATATTCATGGGAGCTATTGATTATTGGATATGGATATTATGTTCCATAAGAGAATGCTCAACAAGCCTATGGAATAAGCCAACATGTAAATACCATGTAACTTGTAAAGGTGATGGGTGAATCATCCTTGAAGAAAGTGTATGCATGCTAAGAGAATATGACACTCCATTTGTGGACTTGTCATGTGGTTCATGCTAGTGATAGAGTGTCTATGCAAATACTACCAATCGAGGAATGGGTTATTCCCAGTGTGTGAAACTGTGGTGTGGTTCATAATTGTGGAAAATATTTTCATGGGAAAAGAAAGCAAGTCTCATGGTTATGTGAGGAACAAGGATATATAATGGACCTTGAAAGGATTCCAAATGGAGTTTTAATGGAATATATGGCATCATTTTTAAGTGATAAGAAGTCCCAAAAAAACTAAGTTGGACATTTCCAGGATTTCTCAAAGCAATTGGAGCAGTAGAGTGTTGTGAATAAAGTGCATTGAGAACAGTTCTAATGGCCAATGAATGCTACATAAGACTAATAGATGGTTGTAGCAAGAATTGGAAGATGCTCTCCATAAGAGAGACCATGAAATGTATTATCTATAATATATGGAAGAGGAGATTTCATGCTATCATGAGGAATTGGAAAGGGAGAATTCCTCAACTCTTATCTTCTTGATATGTTTTTATAAAGAATTTTGGGTATATAAATGCTTTAAATGCAAGAGGTTAGCTAGGTGAAATGCACATGCACTAGTGGGGCATATTAAGAGGTATTGCATAGTACATGTGAATATGTTTGTGCATGTGTATGATACTGCATATTGGTAAAATTAGTGAGGATTTACATATGCAACGAACCACTAATGATAATTATTGTGGTTGATGATGATTATATGACCATAGATGATTGAATCATGGTTGAAGATGTTGATGATGCTATTGCATGTGACCAACAACATTGTGAAGAGTAGCTAAGGCAACACATCTATGATCAATAGCTTGGTGTAAGTATTGGATAACTCTTGGTAAGAGGCCAACTGATCAGGTAATATCAATAATGATGATGGCATCCATGTAGGTAATGTTTTATTTATGGTGATTGTATAGGTGTTGAAAGAGGATGGGTAAGAATCCCTTCAACCATATTTCCATTCATTATAAATTGGTATGCCTATGCTATTGAATGCATTTATGTGAATGACATCCCACCAGGTATGGCGAGGAATGGGGAAGTAAGGGAAAGTGAACTTACACCATGTGACTGCTTAAAATTTTGACTCCATTCCTAAGAAATAATAGCATGCAATGTGTGAGACCATGAGGATGTTGGGTTGCAAAGTCTGTAGTGATGCACATGTATCTCACGAACTCCTATATTGGTGTTAATATGGGATGAAACCTCTTTTCCAACAAGCAGGGAGTGAGTGAACTCCTAATGTTGTGTTCGGGTGAAGAAGGAAGGCACCCAAATAGTTAACCACGTGATTGGGGAGATAGTTGGGTATTGTGTTGAAGCATTGGCTAGGATTCCCAACTTACCATGATAGGACACATGCGTAGACACATAAAATATTTTATAGCAATTCCATAGTGCATTGAGTGAATGTGCATTAAAAGGACATGCATGTGTGTGGGTACATATGTTAATATGCATTGTGTAAATGCATGGTGGTGATGTATATATATTTCATTGGAATTCACCAATAGATGAAATGATAGAATTATTGGCAATTCTAATATCATTTCATGAGCTGCTATGAATGCAGGGAAAGGAATTGCATGAAGAAGGTAGCCATGCTTGAAGGCCTACCATAATGCTTTGTTGGAAGGATAGAGTTGCATGAAAGGATATGATTTTGTAACCATGGATATTTAAAATTTTATCTTATTGCATAGATAATGTGACTGTATCTTGCAATTTTATTATGATAATGATGCATATAAAATGAATGTGTTTCATTGCATTTGAAATATTAATAGTTGAAAGTGTTGAAATTTTGTGTGTTATAATTCTAAGATCACTTCAGGGATCCTTGTAAATGTTGCAATGAAAATATTATATGCATGAGTACTCACAACTTGTTTGGCTGATTGAAAAATTCAGATCACTAGTAGAATTTTCTTGGACATGGAAATGAGAATAAAGGATATATTCTACCATGTGCAAAAGCCAAACATTACAAGAAGAATCTCGTGGTTATGAAATCTGATTATGTAGGGAAAAAAATTTGTAAATTTTAGATTCAAAAGTTACTAATGATTGCTTGGAAGATATAGAATTGTGTTAAGAGGAAATGTTGTGAGTAGATGTCCAACTTATGGCTGCAATCATAAAACCATAAGGGACAAAGTACTTCTACTCACAAGAGACAAACGATATGAGCGTGGACTCATGGTTAATAGATCTAAGTTATGTAGAAGACTGAATCGTAAATTCAAATTTGAATTTGGTTATTAATGTTATTGACTATTTGTTTTTTTTAATTGTGTCAGGATGACACATTGCATGAAGGCCATGTGCTATGGCTTGCCAGAGATAAACATCATGAGAAGGATATCATGTTTGTGGAATTTGGTTTATATATAAAACATATTTGAGAATTTCTAATTGAAATATGCATGCTTGTATGTAATGCAGGTGAGATGGTGAAAATATGCCAATTGGGCAGATGTTGGCTGTTGAAGCTAAAAATGCAAAAAGTGGCTTGGGTTTGAGAATCCATGTAAAATCCCTTGCATGTGCTTGTCTCTCCATAGTTCTATTAAACCCAGTAAGAGCATGGCTACTTAGGAGGCTTGCATGGGTATTGGTGACCTTTCTACGCTCACATTAAAGAGCACTGGAGGGATGGGTATGCTTGAGGGGTTGTATAGCAGAGAAGGGATAGCATCCTTGTGTTGTGTGAGTGGGTATTGTGGGGTCGTGCTAACCTGTAGTCAAGTGAGTTACCTATGAAGTTCTTAGAGGGGGCCACTGGTTTGCATAGGAGAAGGGGACATGTGAATGTGTTCTCTTTATTGCTCGATAAACCCAGTAGAGGTGTTGGCTTGGCAATGGTTATTGTATGCTTGATGAACCCAGTAGGGGAGCTGGCTTAACATACTGGCTAATGGAATGCCTAATAAACCCAGTTGGCGTACTCGATTGGCATTGGTTATTGGAATATTGTAGCGCAACCAATGTGTTGGTTAAACATTTGTTTTATATGTATGCACAAGTGATCCAAGGCTTGCAGAAACTTGGGTATCTTTCGATGCACACCCTGAAGAGCATTGAAAGGGGGTGGGTACGCTTGAGACACTGTATAACAAAGAAGAGATACCATCCTTGTGTTGGGTGGGGCAAGTCTTGTGGGTGTCATAGTTGTCTGAATTCGTTGTGGGATACCTATGGAGTTGATTGAAGATGCTTATGCATATAAGTATTTAGTTTATTTTGCATCTTCCTGTCGATTTAATGTGAACATACATGTGTATATGCTTGGTTATGGTTCTAAACATTTCGTTAAGGGATGAATCCTATGAGAATGGATTTGACATGTGGATTGATTCATTGTTTGAGTACATGTATTGTTGGATGCAAGGACCTTAAAGGCATCTTAAGGATACATTTAGACACACGACTGTCTTAAAAAGCTCAGTATGAGCAGTTAAAGATTGGAAAAAAAACCAATGGGTGCTAATGAAGAGATAGAAAGGCATCATGTGAGTAGCTGGATGCTAAAGAAAGAATTTTCGGAGAAATACAAATCATGTGAACACCGAGGACAATGTTATTCTAAGGGGGAGAGGAATGTAATACCCCATTTTGGCCCTTCGAATGTATTGGATTGATATGCAAATTGTGTATATGCAGTGTATGAATTTCTAGCATTGAGCTCAAGGTCAATGCCTCACTAGTGAATACTCGGTGTTTAAAATGCAAGTATTTTATATTTTGCTAGCTATGTGCTAGTAAACCATGGAAAATTGTAAAATCATGTAAATATTTATAATGCAATAAAAACACCAAGAGCTGGCTACGAAAGCAACTAAAATGAGGGAGTTGTGTGTATCCACTAGGGCGAAGTCAGGGCGTTGTAGGATTGAATCCTGTGTTTCCAAATGTCACCATGAGAACCTACCTTGACTTTCCTTGATGGCATTTATTCTTATTGTAAGGAAGTAGCTCGTAAAATCAACCCACGAATTAATGAGGGATGGGAAAACCCATAAATTCTTATGACAGGTTATGGGCTTGCTTTACTTGTCCCATAAGTCATTCTTCCGCATTGGAATTCATTCTCCATCTTCTCCATTCCATTGTTGAGAAACCATACATCATTTTCCAACATGCTATGCATTCTCAACTGTGTAAAATCCAAAAATCGCAACTTGGAAAGAAGCCACTATTTTATGTTTCAAAATCACTCTGAAATTCGTGTGGGTAGTGAAATTCGGTGGGAAATCCATAGACATAACCCATGGGGCAAAATTGAGAGAGCCAAGAGCCCCAAAATTTGTGGGAAGAGCCAGTTTTGAAAGCCTAGAAGTTGAAATTAGAGATTGTGAGGCATGTGGTTAGAAATTGGGAAAAATACAAGAGCGAATTGAAGTGGGAGAGAGGTCAAGGTTGGAATTGCTTGATAAACCTATTGAAGGAAAGAATCTATGAAGATTTAGAAGCTTGGAACTTTCTATGCCCACCCTGAAGAGCATAGAAGGGGACCTTCCTTGTGTTGGGTGTGGTAGGTAATATGGGTGCCAAGGTTGTTTCAAGTCAAATAGAGATGCATGTAGCTTTGTGGTTGAGCTCACTGGCTTAGCTATCTCCTTCCCTTCCTTCCTACATGCTTGATAAACCCAATTGTGCACTGGCTTAGCACAAGTGCTTGTTCTCATGACTGTGAGTGAGCCTGAGTAGTTCCTCCCTAGTGGATATCATAGCCCAGCTCGAGGGTGGTCTCTGAGTGCTGAAATAGTATAGGCCAAGTAGAGACCTATGATTGGGTGGAACATTGCAGCGACATAGCCGATTGCTTAACCAGTTTCAATTAAAGATAAGTGCTTACTGTGTTTTTAATTATGCCAAATTTATGTGTTCTGACTATTTATTTGTGTTAAATTGAGTGAAATGATCTAGCTTGAATTGTTCAAGTAGATACCTGTGAATAGCATGAAAGAAATTAATTACTATGCATGGTTTTATTGTTATGTCTATGATGATCATGTTGGTAATTGCATGATGTGTGCGCATTAATAGAGTTAATTCCGATGCATTTGCACACGCATTTAGTTGTTTATGAATTTCATAACTTTGTTGTGGGGTGAAATTTTGCACCCCCTATGTCGTTCATGTTCCCTCGGTGGGTCGGAATGACGGGAGTGGATGTGACACATGGCTTTATAACTTGAGTGCAAGTTTGGGAGGTAATAGACGGAAAAATCACAATGGGTACATCAAATAATGAGGACATGTGCTATGGATGTAAATGGATAAGTCATCCAAGTGGAAAGAATTTATGTACTTAGTTGAGTTTTCCTAATAATGATAATGGTTTTATGTATCCATTGGTATGAGCTATTTTGAAGCACATTACAAGAGGTGTAATACCCCATTAACATGGAATAAATTTAAAGGTTTAGATGGCTCTTGGATATGCTAAAACAAATGGGGGCATAGGTCCTCAAGATGAAATAGTGCGTTGCTCAAGTTTGGTAGAATAGCTATGCTGATACTTTTAAGACTTAAAAGGAAGTTAAAGTTGGGGATCATGTGTTTTTTTAGAGCGGAACCCAATATGAGCTCCCTAAAACTTAGAAACTGCACTAAATTGACACCTATATACTATGGCCCATTTGAGATATTGGAAAGGATAGGCATTGTTGCATATAGGCTTGATATGTTACCTAGAGTAAAAATATATTGTGTGTCTCATTAGAGTCAAAGTGGAGTTCATTCAATGTAAAGTGGACTGGGTCCACTATATTGTTATTATTAAATAAGGCCTATTAAGTAAAAAAATGTAAAGGGACCTCATTAACATTGTTATTATTAAATAAGGCCCATTAAGTAAATAAATGTAAAAGGACTTCATTAACAAAATTGGACTAGGTAGTTAAGAGGTTAGGAGGTTAATATTGTATTATGACTCTTGACATAAAAATGTAGTCCTTATGTGATTTGGAAAATAATATTGTGATTGGAGCATTAGCTCATTAAGAGAAAGCCTCCTCGAACGGGCAGGTGAACCAGGCTTGATTCATCCTAGCAAAAGAATCATCTATCTTAATAGAAGCGTGGAATATTTCTGTTATCTTTTATGTTGAGTGATTCTCTTGGATATATTATGTGTTAATATTTTTAGATCTGAATTACATAACTGCTGGTCAAACAGAAGATCCTACCAGTTGATGCTTTTTAGTTGGATGTGACAGACGTTCAACAGTCAGATTCGTGAGATAGGAGTTGATCACTGACACAATTACTATAATGCCATAGTTTATGTGGATGTTACGATGCCATCATTTGTATGTGGATGTTCCAAATCCCATGGCTTAGGTGCTCATGGATGTAGCACAAATCAAGGACTTTATGTAAACGATGGTCTATTATAGGGAACCAAGCCTCCTACATTTGACCCTGATTTAGGTGGACCTGTGGTATACCTACCATCCAGTAAGCTGTTCCACAAAAATATAAAATAAAAGAAATACTGAAACTTTTATAGAACTGCTAATAATAATAACTGAATTCCCAGACACCGACCTGTGCCGGGCACAAAATAATGCCTAGTTTCCAATTCCCAGGGAAGTGATATGTATAATAATGCCATGACGCAAGTTTAATCTTTTTCTGATGTCAACTAGCATCATCTCTAGTTCACAAAAGAACATGGTCATCCTTGAAATGCTGAAATTTCATTGCATCTCTTCAGGATCTGAACAGCTTTCCAAGGCCATTTTCAACGAGTGAAAAAACAATAGACATTTTGTTCAAGTAGCCACCTAGAATGCATTTCTAGTACTAGTCATCCATGCCCTGCAGGGAAAAGCAGGTGTTCGGTACATACCCTTCCTTAATCATTTGGTCAGCCAAGCTCTCTAGTGTTGCATAAATTTTTTCCCATTGTGGGTGTGATATGTCTCCTGAAAGGAAAGTATGAACCCTGTTATTAACCTCAATCCAGCTGCATCCTGGCATCTTTTTCAAACCCCTGTCTTTCATTGATGCGCGCACTTGCACTGCGTCATCCCATCTCCCACTCTCAGCATAGATGTTTGACAGTATCACATAGTTTCCAGGGTTACTTGGTTCCAAGTCGAATAGGTGTTCGGCAGCTAGTTTTCCTAACTTGACATTTTGATAAATTCTGCATGCACCAAGTATACTTCCCCATACAACTGGACCGGGCTCTAATGGTATCCTGTTCAAAAAGTGTAGTGCTTCATCCAAGTGTCCTGCACGTCCAAGGAGATCAATCATGCATGCATAGTGATCAATTTGGGGTTCGATACAATAGTCTTTAGTCATACAATCAAAGTACTGCCAGCCTTTCTCAACCATACCTGCATGACTGCAAGCAGACAAAATTCCAATGAAGGTTATGTGATTTGGTTTCATGCCTGCTTGCTGCATTTGGGAAAAGAGAGTAAGAGCATCATCGCAAAGCCCATGCATTCCATACCCCACAATCATTGCAGTCCATGATACCACATTTCTTTCAGGCAAATGATAAAACACTTTGAGTGCAACGTCTATATCACCACATTTTGCATACATGTCAATGAGAGCACTCCCAATAAACACATTTGGGTGGATTCCTGTTCGAATTGTGTAACCATGAATCTCTTTTCCCTGCTGTAGTGCTGCGAGGCATGCAAATGCAGCAAGAACACTAGTGATAGTGACTGGATCAGGCTTAATGTAAACCAGAAGCATTTGCCGAAAGAGTTTCACTGCATCATTAGCATGCCCATTCTGGGCATACCCTGCAATCATAGTAGTCCATGAAACTACATCTCCCTGTGACATACTGTCGAACACTTCCAGAGCAAATACTACACATCTGCATTTCAAATACATGTTTATTAGGGCGTTCTCTAAAAGAACAGTCAACTGAAATCTATTCCGGATAATATAAGCATGTATTTCTTTACCATGTCTTAGAGCCGACGATTGGGCACACGCCAATAGAATACCTGCAATGGTGTCTGTGTCAGGTTTCAAGCCTACTAGTTGCATTTGCAAAAAGAGCTGCAAGGCCTCGCGAGCACGTTCATTCTGTGCATACCCAGCAATAATGGAGTTCCATGAAACCACATTTCGTTGAAACATTTTGTCAAACATTTGGCATGCATCCTCCATACTCCCACATTTCCCATACATGGTTAAAAGGGCATTACCCACATAAACATTTGACTCAAATCCATGCTTTCTTATGCAATCATGGATTTCTTTTCCTTGATCCAATGCTCCGAGACGAGCACATGCCTTTAAAACAATAGGGAAAGTGAACTTATCAGGCTTCACACCAGCACTTTGCATCTGGTTATAGGTTTCAAGTGCTTCGCCGAACATTTCATGTGTGACATATCCTCTTATCATTGAATTCCATGCAAAATTATTGGGTTTCGATACTTTGTTTAAAATTAGGTGTGCATCCTCCAAATTCCTGCAGTTCGCATACATGCTCACGAGTTTAACCCGTAAAAAATCATCCTGTCCAAACCCACTTGATATAATATGAGAATGGATTTGCTTACCTTCTGCCAGGGCTCTGATATCGGCGCATAGTTGCAGGACGTCGGCATATACATCTGTACTGAGTTGAATACCTCGGTTGTACAGGCTTTGCAAGATACCCATCGCCGGCTTCAATTGGCCATCTTTATATTGAATGTTCACATCTGCTGCATCTGGAGATTCCAGCTTGGTTTCTGGTATGGATTGTGTATATAAATTATGGATGAATGCAGAAAATATACGGAGATCGTTGCAGTGGGTTGCTCTAAGCAAAAGCAAAGATGTCAATGGCATAGCTGCCATTGCACAATGACTGCCATGGACGACTTAAAGAGTGGATAAGTTTTTGTTTCTTGAACTAATATGCATCTAGTATGCATAATTGTTTAGCATATAACTTTGCGTTGCTGCACTAAAATGCTTCTCAATAATAATACTCCGTTGTGCTATAATCACAATGACAACAAAACAAAGAACTCCAAGAGGCCAAACCTTGGAGATCAACATAACAAACATGTAATTTATTTATTAAAAAAAATAATTATAATTATAATTATTTTTTATTCTCTAACCAAATTGAAATTGTGTAAAATATAATGTAAGATTAACAATCATTTTTGTGTTAGGCTTACACAACAATGTCTTATAGGGTGTCCATACCATAACTACTTATTCACTTTTCTTGCACTTCTACTTCTAATGGTTCACACAAATTTCTTTAACAAGTTTATTGTGTCCATATGCAATATACAACCGTTACTCCATGGAAGCACTTACAACATATTATATCCAAAGCGACCTTGAAACTCAAGATAGGGTTATGCCCTCTTCTGGGTTAATTGATCATTTATTAGCATATTTGGCTCAAGCTTCATTGCTCTAAAGATTTGGTTTAAAAATGTGTGCTAAGGATGACCAACATCCTCTCTTATCGTAACATAACACGATCAAGTTTGACTTGGTCTTAGAGGCCTTGTGCTTAGTTGGAAAATAGCTATTATGTCTCAATCTACCATGTTTGAATTGTTTGCATGAACACTTATATTTAAATGAATTCAAGTCCGCAAAACTAATTGTTAAGGAGTGATTCACCATCCAACCATAGGAATCAATTTTGGATTCCACCCCTAAGCCATACCATGATACTACCAGGATCAAGGAAGCTCCTACAAGGCTCTAATTTCACTCGGCCCAACCCATTACTCTCATGACGTAGCCAATCTTCTTGCCACTGAGTACTCCAAGCCCTCATCCAACCATAAACCACCATGGATCTCTCGTCTCCTTCACAACACAATGACAATATTCCCTTTCTTTATTCCACCGTTCCTTAGGATATTCTTCCCTCCTCGTGTAGGAAGAGAGAGTCCATAACTATTGGTTTTGTACTACAAATTCCCTAAAGGAGAACACTTTTCTCAAGTTGTCCATGAGTAGCACTAACATGGTTGCAATTTTTATTGGTGTTTGCTTCAGTTGTTGAAGACATTTCAACCAAGTTTTTTCACATAGAACCATTCCATTTCCTCTCATTTCTCAATAGCAAGTCCCCAACTCCTCATAGGCTCTTCCTAACCTAAAAATCCATTGGGATCTCTCCTAATTTGTAGGCATAATAGCCAAGGTTTCGTACAAGTTTTTCCATGAACAAGGAGAGGAACAACATTCAAATGGGAGAATGGAGAATGCTCATGGGAGAAGAATTCTCCCAATTCCACTAAAGGATTTTAAGAATGGGTTGAAGTTCAAACAAACTTGAAGTGTTGAATGGGGCCAAAATATGAAATTTCTTTGAAGTTTTGAAGTGGCCCAAATTTTGAGATGTGATCAATGGCTAGAGCACATCACTCAAGATTCAATAGTTTGAATGAGTTGAAAGCACCTATTGTTTGAAAACTGTTTGAAATTTTAAAGTACCTTGAAGTAAAAAAGGGGGTTGAAGTACAAAATCCATCAAAAGTTTCGCAACAACTCAATGTTAGAAATGGGGTCAATGCTTCAAAGATGGCTAGTATGTTGATGCCCAAAGGATGCTCAAATGTCGCCTAATGGGTATAGTTTCACAATTGGTTGATGAGAGAATTGGTTCAATGATCAAAATATGACTATGGCCCAATCCTTAGTAAGGCATTGAAGGTTGGATAGTTTGAAGGAGCTCAATGCTTGGAAAAATTCCAATGTTCTAGGTGTTAAATTTCCATATGCTTAGCTAAGACATTAGTATTTCATTTCATTTTCATAACAAAAGCATATAAACAGGATCATTGAAAGATAGACAAGCACAACCATACAAAAGGAACACAAAGATTTATCCTGGGAAAACCCTAAAGGGAAAAACCTAGCAAAAGCTTCCTCAATATAGATGCCCCAAAAAGATAAAAGATAAAACCAGCAAGGAGATCAAAGCCTGATCCTCCTCCTTCTCCAGCTACTTCTCTTCTCCACTAATGCGCTACACAAGTGAGAGTGTGTGTGTCTCAAATGAGGAGCACTACACCTCTATTTATATTCATCTGTTTACTTAAGTTAACTCATTTGACATGTAGGCTCGAGTTACACATGTAGGCTCAAGTAACCACATTGGGGTGCTGATGACCCACCTTTACAATTAGAGGGGACTACCTCATGACTCTTATTAGTTCTTCCGATTAGGAGCATCGGGGTATAATGTAATACAAGTGGTTCTCCTGGTAGGACCATCGGGGGCCACAAAAAGATACATATAGAATATTCTTCGAATTTACAATATTTCAACACTCCCCCTTAACGAGAAGGGTATTCTACAGCAACATCGACAACAACAAGAGTAGAGATAGGGGACATCATCAAAATCAATCAGGGTAACACATCTATAAATCATTGGAAGCTTTTCAACATCATGTAGTCTTCATCTTCAATCTTCAGTCTTCATCATCAACAACATCTTCAGTCTTTGATCCGCAACATCTTCAGCATTTTGATCTTTCAATTAGCAACGACATCTTCAGCACTTGGACCTTTCGATCAGCAACAACATCTTCAGCATTTTGACCTTTCGATCAGCAACATCTTCAGCACTTTGACTTTTCGATCAGCAACAACATCTTCAACACCTTGACCTTTCGATCAGCAGCAACATCTTCAGTACTTTGACCTCTCGATCAGCAATATCATCATCAACACTTTGCCCTTTCGATCAGCAGCAATCATCATCATCATATTCTGATCTGTCGATCATAATCATCATCACATTCTGATCTTTCGATCGGAAACATCATCATCATACTCTGATCTTTTGATCAGAAACATCATCAACATAGAAATATCATCATCATACTCTGATCTTTCGATCAGAAACATCATCAACATACTCTAATCTTTCGATCAGAAACATCATCATCATACTTTGATCTTTCGATCAGAAACATCATAATCATAGTGCGTCATCATCATACTCTGATCTTTTAGATCAGTACGTCATCATCATCATACTCTGATCTTTCAATCAATATGTCATCATCATTAGACTCTAATCTTTCGATCAGTACGTCATCATCATCATACTCTGATCTTTCGATCAGTACGACANGATGCAATCCTACCACATTCTCGAGGACCGAGGTCACTGGATCTATTATGGATAGATGTCCTGGGATGATACAATCCCTCTTCATTCTCGAAGACCGAGGTCTCTGGATCACTTTAGGGCAAGTGCCTAGGGATGATACAATCCCGTCACGTTCTCGAGGACCGAGGTCACCGGATCTATTATGGATAGATGTCCCGGGATGATACAATCCCTCTTCATTCTCAAGGACAGAGGTCTCTGGATCACTTTAGGGAAAATTCCCAGGGATGATACAATCCCATTGCAACATCACTACTCCCCCTTTCGAGGAAGGTCTTTCCGAACAACACCAAGCTTGTCTCGAAAGTGTTCGAACTCGACTCGAGGCAGAGGCTTCGTCAGTACATCATCATCCAAACCATCATCATCTACATCTTCAGTATGTGAATACTGAACTATCACCATCTGTATCTCCAGTATGTCAATACTGAAAGCATCATCATCTATATCTTCAGTATAGAAATACTGAAAGCATCATCATCTCTATATTCAGTATAGAAATATGGAATCACCATCATATGTATCTACAGTATGTAAATACTGAAGTATCATCTATATCTTCAGTATGGGAATACTGAAATCATCATCATCTATATCTTCAGTATGGGAATACTGAAACATCATCATCTCTATATTCATTATAGAAATATTGAATCACCATCATCTGCATCTATAGTATCATCATCTGCATCTTATCTTGTATGTAGAAATACTGGATTTCTACGTGTTACATCGGAACACAGGGTTCTTTGTCATCGCAACTATTTTTATCACATAGAATCATTGTAGTGTCCATCTTCAGGTCAAAGAGACCTGATATCAGCTTCTGAAGCCATATGGCTTCACAACTTAGTAGAGTAATCTGCTATGTATTCTGCTTCAACCGTGCTAAGAGAAACACTCGACTGTTTCCTACTAAACCATGAACTCATAGCAGACCACAAACAAAAGCATCTACCTGATGTGCTTTTCCTGTCTGAGATACTTCCAGCCCAATCTGCATCTGTGTAGCCATACAATCTATACTCATGGCTACCATCATAGTATAGACCAAAGTCTATAGTCCTTTTCAGATATCTCATCACATGTTTCGCAGCTACTAGGTGAACCCGTCTTGGTTGAACAAGATATTGACTTAAGGTGTTCACAGCAAAACAAATGTCTGGTCTGGTATTTGTTAAGTACATCAATGACTCAATGATCTGTCTGTAGTGAGTCACATCCACTAACTCTAATAAGTCATCAGCTAACAGCTTCAGGTTGGAGTCCATGGGTGTGGCCATGACTTTGCATTCCAACATATTGAATCTCTTCAATATCTCTACCACATACTTTCCCTGGTTGAGAAATATTCCTTCTGAACTTTGCCATACTTCCAGACCTAGGAAATAATGCATTAACCCAAGGTCTTTCATCTCAAATTCTTCTGCTAGTTTCTTCTTGTTTTCCATGATCTGTTTCTCATTCCCTATTAAGAATAAGTCATCCACATATAGTAATAGAATGACAGGTACATCTTCTACAACCTTGTAGGAAAGGTTAGGATCAACTTTACTCTTGGCAAAGCCCATGCTCATTAGGAAACTATCTATTCTTCCATACCAAGCTCTGGGAGCTTGCTTCAGGCCATACAGTGCCTTCTTCAACTTGCATACTTGATTCCATCTGTCTTCAACTTCAAATCCTCATGACTATTCGATGTAAAACTCTTTCTCATTCATACCATTAAGGAAGGCTTGTCTTTACTTCATCATGGAAGAAACTACCATGATAGTTTTGAAGGAAGTGTACCTTGCTTCCCAGAGTAAGTGTCTCTTCAGAATTAATTCCCTCTTTCTAATAGAAACCTCTAGCCACAACTCTTACCTTACTTCTATCAGCAACATATCTTATCTTGCAAATCCATTTGGAAGATACCACATTCTTGCTTTCTGGTTTGAGTACTATATCCCAAACATCATTCTAGTATCATAACATCTTCTGTGAGTTTGTCTTCTCAGGTCATCAACATATCCTAGTCTTCTGCATTCAACCTTGAAGGTTGGAACCCACTTTACTCTTGGTAAAGTCTCGATCCATCACAAAGCTATCCATCATGGCGTACCATGTCGAGCGCAGATATAATTTTCTGTAGTCACTCCCCCTGAAGTGGAGTATCATCTTCCCTCTTCATTAT